>CM028702.1:501726-556251 GCA_016771965.1 Brassica carinata | reverse complement strand
GTTCTTGTTTGATTGTTGCCCGGCTGACTGACAGATGTCTAAAACAGTTCGGGGGTGTTACAGAGGTGGTATCAGAGCATGGTTTAGATCATGCGGTCAATCATGTACTTTCCGTGTTTTATCTAGTCAAATGTGTCGTAAAAGATGTGTTAGGAAACCAGCAGAGTTCCGTTTTAATTAGTATTCTTAATAGGAAATTCTGTTCGTGGATTGCAGATGGCAAGAATGGGAAGGAGTGAAGGAGGGCATGATTGGATGCTGGGAACAAAAAGAGTTTCAAGAAGAAGAGGACTGGGATATGAATCAGAGGGAAGGGTGCAAACACTGGCACACACCAACCAAGCATCCAGTGAAGAAAATGTAGGAAGAAACAACAATCTTTTTGGACATGATCAAGAGATACCACCAGAAGAAAACGCCAGTTTGCTAACCTAGTACAAGGAGACAAGACAGTTAGAGGATATGAATCTGAGTTCATGCGACTGCTAATTTACACGCTGTGAAGACAAGATGATGAAGAAACCATGATATCTAACTTTATGTTTGGTATGAAACCAGAGTTGGAAAATAGATTGGCAGTCGGAACTACGAGAGTCTCACCGAAGCTAGTGGAAAAGGCTGTGAATGTGGAGATCGGATTGAAGCTGAAAAGGCGGCAAGTAAGAAATCCAAGCAGCATCAAGAATGGAAGTATGGTGGAAACCAAAGATCTTTTAAGGGTAAAGATAAGGAAAGGAATCGGAGGGCCAAGTCAACGATCTCTGTTCACAAAAAAATGTTTAACTGTGGCAAGACAGGCCATAAGTCCAGTGAATGCTACGGGAGGAAACCTGGATCCTTTCAGTCAAACTCATACAATCCTACATGCTACACGTGTGGAAAGAAAGGACACATCTCTACCCAGTGCAGTGTCAATCGTCCTATCCCAGCTACGCCAATCACTGTCCATCCTGCAGCTGCACCTACAATCGCACGAGCGCCAAAAAGGCAAGCTATAGGAGGTAGAGTGTACGCTTTAGAACTAAAGGATACTAAACCTCCAGGCCCATCTAAGGGTCTCATCACAGGTATCTGGGTTCTTTAACCTTACTAGATTTATTTCGTATTGTGTTATTTCTTGTGATGGATTGGTTACCTTCTATTGGATAATTTTATGTTGTTGATATATATTGATGTTGTGGCAGGAACTTTACATGTTGCGGGACCCACACATGTATTGTTCGACTCAGGGAAACACATAGCTTTGTGGCCCCTGAGGTAGCTACCGAGTTTGTGGGTTCATTTGTGATTGACAGGGTGGATGTGGCTGTGATGACTCCCGGAGACCAAACCCTCTAAGCAAAAGAATGCCTCAGAAGAGTTTTGTTAGTCATTTGCGAGAAGATGTTCTTGGCAGATTTGTTGGTGGTGCCCTTAAAAGGATATGAAGTTATCTTGGGCATGGATTGGTTATCAGGCTACCGGGCACAATTAGATTGTGGGAAAGGTCGTATTTTATTCAAGGAGAACGGACAACGACAAATAGTGTTTTACGGGATCAGTCTAAGCAAGTCTGTGTCTTTAGTAGCTGCCTTGAGAGTGGAAGATTTGCTTAAGGATGGAGAAGCGTATCTGGTAAGAATAACTGCTAGTGAAGGGCCCACTAGCAATGGAGTTGAAATTACGGATATTGCGGTAGTACAAGAGTTCGAGGATGTGTTTGCAACGTTGAAAGAGTTACCTCCACCTCGGAGTAACCTTTTCACAATTAACTTGGAACCTGAAGCGAATCCGATAACAAAGGCTCCCTACCGCATGGCACCTGTGGAGTTAGCAGAGTTGAAGAAAAACTTGAAGATTTAATGGAGAAAGGTTTCATAAGACCTAGCTCTTCACCATGGGGAGCTCCGGTCTTATTTGTCAAGAAGAACGATTGTAGCATGTGGCTTTGCATTGATTATCGAGGAATCAACAATATCACCATCAAAGATAAGTATCCCCTTCCAAGGATAGACGAGTTGTTGGATCAGCTAAGGGGAGTAAGTTGTTTTTCAAAGATCGACTTGGCGCCGGGCTATCATCAGATTCCTATTTCAGAAGGTGATGTCATAAAGACTGCATTTAGAACTCGTTATGGACAATATGAGTTCGTAGTAATGCCTTTTGGCCTTACTAATGCACCGGCGGCCTTCATGAAATTGATGAATGAAGTCTTTCACGATTATCTCGACAAGTTCCTGATAATCTTCATCGATGACATTTTAATATATTCCAAGACAGAGGTAGAGCACAAAGCACACTTGAAGCTAGTGTTGGAACGGTTAAGAAACCAGAAGCTGTATGCCAAGTTCAGCAAGTGTTCTTTCTGGAAAAAAGAGATCGGGTTCTTAGGGCACCGAGTGTCTGGAGAAGGAGTTTTTGTAGATTCGGAAAAGGTGAAAGTCATCGAGGAATGGCAAAGGCCATCAACGTTAACCGAGGTAAGGAGTTTCCTCGGGTTAGCCGGGTATTATCGAAAGTTCGTCAAGGACTTTTCTTCGATCGCTAAGCCCCTGACGAAGTTGACCGGAAAAGGAGTTCCATTCATCTGGGGAAAAGAAACGGATGAAGCATTTCAGAGACTGAAGAAAGCTTTGACCACAACACCGATATTGGCATTACCTGAACAAGGTAAACCTTACACTCTGTACGTAGATGCTTCTAGGGTTGGGTTGGGTTGTGTGTTAATGCAAGAAGGCAAAGTCATTGCTTATGCATCAAGGCAACTCAGGAAGCATGAAGAGAACTACCCAACACACGACTTAGAAATGGCGGCAGTGGTGTTTGTGTTAAGAATTTGGAGATCCTACTTATATGGAGAAGTCGTGGAAGTATTCACAGATCATAAGATCTCAAGTATTTGTTTACGACCTGAAGATTCAATATCATCCAGGCAAAGCTAATGTGGTCGCAGATGCACTAAGTCGTAGAAAGTTAGCGTCCGATGTTGGAAAGGAAGTGGAAGCATTATCAAGTGAACTCAAGTTGATGACTTTATGGGCAATTGAACGGGAGCCAAGTGAGCCTTTAGGCATACGTACCGTAAACCAGGCAGGTTTACTCGCACGGATCATACAGGAGCAACAACGTGATGAGAAGTTAAAAGGAATTATCACAGAAGTTAAAAATTAAGAAGTTCCAAACGCAAGTGGCTATCATGTGGCAGCAGATGGTACATTATTACTTAATGGGAGGATATCAGTACCACAGGGAGAAGGGCTACGAGATGAGATTTTGAAGTCGGCGCATCACTCGTTACTCAGTATCCATCCCGGGAGTACAAAAATGTACCGAGATATCCGAAGGTATTATCATTGGCCAGGAATGAAGAAATCAGTGGCGCGATGGGTGGCTCAATGTCAAACTTGTCAACAAGTCAAAGTCAAGCATCCGATTCCAGGAGGATTGTTACAAAGCTTACCAGTACCTCAGTGGAAATGGGATTCAATATCCATGGATTTCATCACTGGGTTACCGCCGGCTCGAGGAAGATCAAATAATGCAATATGGGTGATTGTCGACAGACTGACAAAGGTGGTGCACTTGTTACCTATGAAGGAAACCGATAAGGTAGAAGTATTTGCAGAGATGTATGTGGACCAAATTATGAGGTTGCATGGGGTGCTAACAGATATAGTCTCCTATCGAGATCCTAGATTCACCTCAAATTTTTGGAAGCAGTTACAAGAAGCTGCGGGAACTAAGTTGTTCATAAGCACCGCGTATCATCCCGAGACGAACGACAAAACCAACAGAACCATTCGCACCATAGAGGATATGATGCGGATGTGTATATTGGATTGGACGGGAAGCTGGGAAAAACATTTACCATTAATCGAGTTCTCCTACAACAACAACTTCATTCTAGCATAGGTATGGCACCATATGAGGCGCTTTATGGGAGGCCATGCAAAACACCTTTATGCTGGACCGAAGTTGGAGAAAGAAGAGAGTTTGCACCCAAAATTGTAGAAAAGACAATGAAAAAGTTGGAGATCATTCAAACCAATATGAAGAAAGCGCAGGATAGACAAAAGAAGTATGCCGATCAATCAAGGAGAGAAGTGATGTTCAATATTGGTGGTTGGGTTTATCTGAAAGTGTCAGCTCAAAAAGAAAAGGACCGATTCGGGAAGGTCGGGAAACTAGCGGTAAGATTCATTGGGCCTTACCAGATTATACAACGAATCAGAGAGGTAGCTTATCGTCTCAACCTACCTGAAGAGATGCAAATATATCTGATATTTCACGTATCAATGCTGCATTGAGACAGAGCAAATCAAAAACCAGCAAACAAACCTCACTTATCCAGAGGGACCAATCCGAATAGGTGAATGTCGGATACGAAGATTGAAGAATCGAGAAATTCCTCAAGTCTAAATTTTCTGGGGCAAGCGGAACCGTGTAGTTGTGACCTGGGAGGATGAATCAAGATTCAAAGTGTTGCATCCAGAGTTCTTCCACGAAGATGTCGTGATGGAAGAAGGGGGATCACCGGATCCTTAGAGAATTCGGGGACGGATTCAAATAAGGGGAGGAGAATATAATACCCCGTCTTAAAAAAAAAAACCATAATTTCGGTTTTATGGAATTTCTCGGGAAGCCGAAGGCTCGGGAAATTTTTATCCTCAAGGTTAAGGTTAGTCTGGAGTCTATTAAAAATATTTAGCTTATCAGAACGGGAGCGGAAAAATATTTGGGATTGATCGTGCGACGAAAATTCACCAGAAGGGCCGAAATCGTGCAAATCAACCGAGAAGCTCGAGGTGGCTTGATCTAAGGGATCAGGACGTGGTGTCAACCATTTAACCTGATTTGTGTCAACACAGGAAGGAGGTGTAGACGTGCATGAAGCAGTTCCATGCAGCTTGACACATAGAAGCACGAGGTGTCGCAATACCTGCAATCTGCGCATGCAAACCGACATGCAGAGGTCTGTGTGTCGCGATGCATGAACACTAGACATGCTTAAGGGCAAGTGGAAGTGGAGGTGTCTTCTGTAATGGCTAGAGAGCATACAACATGGCATGTGGACGCCCATGTGTTGCCATGCATGCGACCGGAAGCATGCAGGACGACACACAGGCGATCGGGTGGCTCATTCTTATTGGTCGGAACCTTCTATATATACCTAGCTACCCTTGTTCATTTTTACTCATTCCGACATACCAAGAACACTCTAAAACGTGGATTAGAGAGAGAAAGAGAGAGAGAGAGAGAGAGAAAGAAGTGAGGTGCTTTAGAAATATAGACATTTTTCGAAAACTGATAAACTGCTGGGAAGTTCCGAAAGACTGTCCAGAAGAGAAAGAAGGTTATTTCCGAGTTCTGATCAGTCCAGACCATTTCATTAAAGACATTGAGGTTAGGTTTTGGGATTTAACATCACGGTACCCAGACGAAGATTTGGGGGGGATAAAAGGGGCTTGGTCAACATCCGGAATCAATGAGTCGAGCCACATCGCTTAATCATTGTGACTCACGGTTAATTGTTTGTTAACAAATTTTTAATGTAGGTTCCGGACATCGGAGACGGCTTCCGATCTAGGATAGCCGGACCGGTCTAGGTGTAAGTTTGTGGATCCGAGGCTTGAGACCATGTCTGGGCTAAGTGGATAGCAAGACTAGTCTAAGCACCCGCATTATTGTGATTGTGTGATTATGATATGTTGTTATAGTGTGTACCACGTGTTGATACTGTTGTGTGAGAATGTCGTGGTGGTTCTAGTAGTAGTTTGCAGGTCATTGCTTCCTCAAATGCTACCACTAAGCCGGTCGTGGTCCGGAAAGTGGTGGGCTCGGTTTAACTTGGCTTGATCACCAAGGCTGAGTGTCACACGTGGATATGACAGCCCCGGCGAGTCCAATAGGGGACCGGGGCACAGCGATTCCGATTGAGGACCGTGACTGGGCGATTCCCGAGCGTCTATGCCTGTGTGGTGTAATAGTGAAGGGATTGTCGGTGTCCCTTATGTGGAGGAAGAATGATTCTGTTGGGCCCTAGGAGTATATATATATATATATATGGTTGATACACTAAAATTGGATCTTTGTCTACTGTCAAGTTAACAGTGTAGTTTTAATATGTTTAGATTCAATTCCAGAGGACCAGTTTACACTTTATCTCTATGGGATCAGAATTAAGCTAAAACGAAGTGGGGATTTAAAAGATGTAAATAACGTAAAGAACAAATAACTAGATTAGGTTGTTTTCGAATTGGTTTAAAGCGCTAGTCTAGGGTTTCTTCTCCAGATAAGGAGCTCGTAAGCCAAGCTATTACTCAAGTTCAATTAATCAGCAAGCCTAAACTCGGATCACTCATGTAGAATGGATCCATTCTCGTGGTATCGATTTCTTTACAAGTCGGTCTTGATACCTAAACTCTCGTTTGGGTCAAGACGCGCGAGCAAGCCTTAGAGATCAAGTCCGATAGGTTCACAATGCACTCTAATATCTACTCTCGCTGACTAGGGATGCAAAGCTCATTCAAATCATGTCAAGTTATCAATCAACGGCTAGCTAAATTGATTAACCCTAGTTCATGCACTAAGTGATCAGTTTGATGCAAGCAATAAGAACAGATATGAATGTAGACAATCTTTAGATAACTTATTTAAACTTAGCTCACGATTCCAAACCCTAAGAACCCCTAAACTAACTGGGTGACTACTCAGACATTACACAAGAACAGAGAACCATGATTTCTGAATAATACTGCGTAATAATAAATCATGGTAACAAGAGGGTTCAGGATGATCTTCTCTATGAGATAGATGGAGCCGTCTCCCTTACAATGGCAAATCGCCAAATTCAAAGCTCTCTAGTCTTTCTTGCGTAAAAACTAAGGTAGGTCTAAAGTAATAAATAGGAAACTATATATATACGAACCACAGGCGGCTAAAGGAAAGAAATAGGAAATCTAGGGCAAATCCCGAAATAATTGGAAACTTCCTTTTTATTCTTTGTCGCTGGAACATGCACTCAGGCTGCTCCGCATGGCTGTTCCATGTAAAAGACCCCAAATCATACTTTTCTCTCTTCTTTTCCTCTAGATGGTCCATTTCCCATCCAATGCAATTCCAGACCTGTTATGACTCGAGAAGGACTAAACAGACTCGATAAAACCTTGAAAACTATTAGTAAATCATACATATAATGTGCCAAAAACACAATATATCAACTCCCCCAGACTTAGATCCTTGTTTGTCCTCAAACAAAATCAAGTACCAAGAACTGAGAGAAGGGTTTGAAAGCGTGGGAACTCTCCTATTCTAAACAACCATACTTTAACCACGAATCTCTGAACCATACAAGTAGTAAAACTAGGACAACACACCCTTACCAAAACCCCACTGACTGCTGTTCAAAATCGGCCCCATACTCTGTATCTCATACCTGCCAAAGTTAAAACCTTCCAGACAAAACTCCTTAAGTTCAATTAAGAGTAGCATGAGCTTCTCATCATAGGCATTAGGTAGGGTAACGGTCTAGGTATGAAACATGCCTTTTTGTGTTTAAATGGAGCTAATCAGTGTTTAAGGGCTACCAAATTTTGTAGAGGATGCAGGATATCGCGCAAAATTGCAAGAGAGGATAGATCCATTGATGTCCACAGCCTCAACTCGTTTTTGCATGTTCTTCTTCAGGAACAGTTGCTCTGCTCTGCATGGTTCTCTCTTCTTTTCCTCTAGATGGTCCATTTCCCATCCAATGCAATTCCAGACCTGTTATGACTCGAGAAGGACTAAACAGACTCGATAAAACCTTGAAAACTATTAGTAAATCATACATATAATGGGCCAAAAACACAATATATCAACTCCCCCAGACTTAGATCCTTGTTTGTCCTCAAACAAAATCAAGTACCAAGAACTGAGAGAAGGGTTTGAAAGCGTGGGAACTCTCCTATTCTAAACAACCATACTTTAACCACGAATCTCTGAACCATACAAGTAGTAAAACTAGGACAACACACCCTTACCAAAACCCCACTGACTGCTGTTCAAAATCGGCCCCATACTCTGTATCTCATACCTGCCAAAGTTAAAACCTTCCAGACAAAACTCCTTAAGTTCAATTAAGAGTAGCATGAGCTTCTCATCATAGGCATTAGGTAGGGTAACGGTCTAGGTATGAAACATGCCTTTTTGTGTTTAAATGGAGCTAATCAGTGTTTAAGGGCTACCAAATTTTGTAGAGGATGCAGGATATCGCGCAAAATTGCAAGAGAGGATAGATCCATTGATGTCCACAGCCTCAACTCGTTTTTGCATGTTCTTCTTCAGGAACAGTTGCTCTGCTCTGCATGGTTCTCTCTTCTTTTCCTCTAGATGGTCCATTTCCCATCCAATGCAATTCCAGACCTGTTATGACTCGAGAAGGACTAAACAGACTCGATAAAACCTTGAAAACTATTAGTAAATCATACATATAATGGGCCAAAACACAATATATCAACTCCCCCAGACTTAGATCCTTGTTTGTCCTCAAACAAAATCAAGTACCAAGAACTGAGAGAAGGGTTTGAAAGCGTGGGAACTCTCCTATTCTAAACAACCATACTTTAACCACTAATCTCTGAACCATACAAGTAGTAAAACTAGGACAACACACCCTTACCAAAACCCCACTGACTGCTGTTCAAAATCGGCCCCATACTCTGTATCTCATACCTGCCAAAGTTAAAACCTTCCAGACAAAACTCCTTAAGTTCAATTAAGAGTAGCATGAGCTTCTCATCATAGGCATTAGGTAGGGTAACGGTCTAGGTATGAAACATGCCTTTTTGTGTTTAAATGGAGCTAATCAGTGTTTAAGGGCTACCAAATTTTGTAGAGGATGCAGGATATCGCGCAAAATTGCAAGAGAGGATAGATCCATTGATGTCCACAGCCTCAACTCGTTTTTGCATGTTCTTCTTCAGGAACAGTTGCTCTGCTCTGCATGGTTCTCTCTTCTTTTCCTCTAGATGGTCCATTTCCCATCCAATGCAATTCCAGACCTGTTATGACTCGAGAAGGACTAAACAGACTCGATAAAACCTTGAAAACTATTAGTAAATCATACATATAATGTGCCAAAACACAATATATCGCCTCCCCAGACTTACTTCTCATCGTCTCTGGTGAGAAAATAAATGAAAGGAAGGCTTAAAAGAAACAAGTGCAGGAAACAGAAACAGAAAAAGGAATAGCCCAAACGGATATAACAATGGATATTGAACTAGGAGACTGCCTAGTCAGTATCATCGCTCTCGGACTGGCCCGCAGAACGCCTGTTCCTTCTGCGTGGAGTGGCCCATGGAGTATCTTCGTCACTTCCTGCTGTTCCTGCTGGCTCCTTCCCTGGACGATGTCTGCGCTGTGTAGGCTGGTCTTGACGAGGTTCAGCTGTGCTCGGAGTTCCGATGCATCCTCCCGTGATCGCCTATAGTATCCTCTTCATGAGGCTGTTGTTCTTGCGTTGAGACTCTACCATCCAGTGACGGTAAGCTGCGTCATCGGCGTCGTCATCAAGTGGGCCTAGATCATATTCACTGTCGCCTCCATCAGTGCGGACAAACTCAACATCATCCATGACATCATCGCGGTAAGATGCCCCTGGGTCAGGGCAGAGATACTTAGCATCAGGGATGAAGCAGATGTTGGTCACTTCATTCAGCGAAGTGATGATCGGTAGAGGTTGCAGTAGAGGTTTCACCCATCCCGACTAAGGAAGCTATAGGTGTTCTCGTCGCGGAGCATCTGGCAGTTGATCAGGTAAGGGATGTCAATGAACGCCGCTGTCTCGTTACATGGTAGACACTAAGATCGATCTCCAAGTGGCGGAAGAGAGGAGTAAGTAAACTCCCAGAACGGTCTTTCTTCAAAGAACCCTTAACCACTCTAGCTTTCTTGTCCACAAACATCTGAACAAGCACACAACCGGGACTGGTTGTCATTGGTGCGGTTGGAACTCCTACGTCGGAGGATTTGAGTTCGTCCTCAACACCCGCACACAGCATCTGTAACTCTCCACGTGTGACATTGGAAGTCTGGTCCTTCGTGAAGAGCAGATTGCTCAGGACCTTAGCAGTAATGCGCAGAACAGGGTTACGGATGTGAGACTGACTGGCTGATCGGGATTTGAAATCCCCTGAAGCAATGAATTTCCAGAATGCCTGTTCTGGAATAAACTTCCTAGGAAAAGAAGTTTGAGTGTACTCCTCGACATCTCAGACCTCAGTCAGTGCTTCCAAGCTGATGGAGTGCTTGACACCGCTTGCAAAGAATGTGAAGTAAGCCTCCTCAAAGATTGGGAAACGGCCTTTGAAGGTTAGCTCTGCGGTGGCGAGGACTTGCCTTACCAGATAACGATACAGTGCATGAGTTCGTGACAGAGATCAGCTATTCCCAACACGCGGAGAACTGCATGTAAGTCCTCATGCAAGCCTAAATCGCCAAGGTTCGCGCCGATTTAAACGCCGGGAAGAAGTTGGTGTTGAGCAGAGTGTTGTAGCGGCGTCAGGCTTCTTTATCCCACCTTGTCTCCGATTTCTTAGGGATGTTTGGGTCTGTGATGGGGATCGAAGGTCCCTCTTTTGTTGGCCATGGGTAAGTTTATGGGACAGTGTAATCTTCCGGTTCACCCCTAGCGTATGGTGGCTTGATTTTAGATGCTGCCTTGGTGCGTTTGGGAGCCATATGTAGAACATAACCAAAGGAAAGAGTTAGTACCATTCGATTGGGTTTTGTAGATAATGTTGGGAGCTTTTTCTCTCTTTTTAGTTGCTCTATCCAAGCTAATCCACAACCCAATGTAGAGATAACAAGCAATTGACAATTGCGAACCAAATACAATCACTCTTGGAATACATGATACTTTCATTCTACTTGCCAATCAAAAATCGATTCAATTAGATACCAAAATCCATATCTTATCAATCGATGCATGTGCAAATTAAAACAGTGGCTCAAAGGTTATCACTTTCCATCTAATCTAACAAATCTCATCTATTCTTCTATTAACCATCCTAGCAGCAAAAGGAGAGGTCGATTTTTAATGTAATAAACCCTAAAATCGATCTATTCAAGCGCAAAGAAGAGAAGACAAAAAGATTTGTAGGCCGAGAATCACAGTGTGATTTCGCCTCTTACCGTTCGATTGGGGATGGTGGAATCCTGCAGATTAGCCAAATAGTTCGAAATCCAAGCGAATAGAAACCGTAAAACTCAAAAAAAGTAGAAGAAGTTGAAAGAGTTTAAGGTTTTGAAAAGGAAGGGGTGTGGGGCGATGGAGGAGGCAAGTTTTGTGGAAATGGGAAAGAGATAGGGAAGGTTCCTCTTTTTATAGGCCCACTTCGTGCCCCACTTCCCACTTTCTAGGGTTTCTCTCCATTTTACAAAATTAAATTAGATCATAAAACAAAATCAGTTTTTTTTTTAATTTTATTTTTATTTTTTTGGGTCCTGAGACTTACCTTCGCGGAGCAACACAAATTCTTCCCCTTTCGTGTTCAGCAACACAACAGCTCTATGGGGGCAGACTTCTTTAATGGTGAATGGTCCGGACCACCTAGATCGCAACTTTCCAGGGAACAATCGTAGCCTTGAGTTGAACAGGAGCACTTGATCCTTGGGTTGAAAGTTCCGGCTGATGATCCTCTTGTCGTGGTAAGCTTTAGTTCGCTCTTTGTAGATCTTAGAGCTTTCATAGGCTAGATGCCTAATTTCCTCCAGCTCGTGAATCTGCATGGATCGTCTCTCTGCTGCTGGTTTGATGTCGAAGTTGAGTAGTTTCACAGCCCAGGCTGCCTTATATTCCAATTCGACCGGCAAGTGACAAGCTTTACCGTATACCAGATTGTAAGGAGTAGTCCCAATAGGTGTTTTGTAGGCTGTTCTGTAGGCCCAGAGAGCGTTGTCTAGCTTGAGCGACCAATCCTTACGGCTTGTGCTGACTGTTTTCTGCAAGATGGTCTTGATCTCTCTGTTGGAAACTTCGACTTGCCCACTAGTTTGAGGGTGATATGGCGTGGCTACCTTGTGTTGCACGCCGTTCTTCTTCAGTAGACCAGCGAAGATCTTGTTGATGAAGTGACTACCCCCATCACTAATGACCACGCGGGGTACTCCAAATCTTGGGAATATTATGGTTTTAAACATCTTAATTACCACTTTTGCGTCATTTGTGGGACTGGCTATTGCTTCCACCCACTTAGAAACGTAGTCAACAGCTACTAAGATGTACTCGTTCTTGAGTCATGAAATCTCCATTGCTCGCTGCATTCAGAGCATTGCGGAACTCCCATTCCACTCCATCGTAGAAGATTCCTAGAACATGGTCATCGTCGAACCCGTGATGAGGACACTCTCTGAGGGTATCATTGAATCGTTCCCAATCTTCGTTAAAAGGTTCATCGGCGAGCTGCTTGAAGGAGGAGATCTTGTTCCTCAAAGCAGCTGTTTTGGCTTTCGTGTAGAAATGTCCCAAGAAAGCTGATCTAACCTGCTCCCACGAAGTTGGGAACCTGTAGGTAACTGCTTGAGCCATCGTGAAGCTTTGTCCGCTAGAGAGAATGGAAACAGCATGCATTTGATGTAGTCGGGTGGGACGCCGTTTGCACGAGTGAAGCTACATATCTCCTCGAAAGCTTCAATGTGTTCCATTGGTATCTCAGCTGGCAGTCCATGGAACATCTTTCTCTGGACATGATTGATCATGCCGGTTTTTATCTCAAAGTCTGCTCTTTGGCATGGTGGTGGAGCGATAGCAGAGCGTGTAGCAGGGATGTTACGCGGTAAGTTCCTCTCACCGATTGGGACAGGTTGTTCTTGCTGCGCAGCCAGTTGCTGTGCGGTGAGTGTTTGCTGTAACTCTTGCATCTGTTGCATCTGCTGTTGCATCTGTTGCATCTGCTGTTGCATCTGTTGCATCTGCTGTTGCATCTGTTGCATCTGCTGTTGCATCTGTTGCATCTGCTGTTGCATCTGTTGCATCTGCTGTTGCATCTGTTGCATCTGCTGTTGCATCTGTTGCATCTGCTGTTGCATCTGTTGCATCTGCTGTTGCATCTGTTGCATCTGCTGTTGCATCTGTTGCATCTGCTGTTGCATCTGTTGCATCTGCTGTTGCATCTGTTGCATCTGCTGTTGCATCTGTTGCATCTGCTGTTGCATCTGTTGCATCTGCTGTTGCATCTGTTGCATCTGCTGTTGCATCTGTTGCATCTGCTGTTGCATCTGTTGCATCTGCTGTTGCATCTGTTGCATCTGCTGTTGCATCTGTTGCATCTGCTGTTGCATCTGTTGCATAGACGCGGCCATTTGATCCGGAGTGCCGAAATCGCCCATTGCTGCAGTGATTGATCTTTGTTGATGGTTTGTTCTTTCTAAGCTTGCGAGTTCCTGGTTTGTAAGCTAAACTAAATCCCCCTGTGTATTGCTCTGAGTATGTCTACCGGTCATGCACTTGGGTCTTTAACTGCAAAAGGAGTTTAAACAAATTAGAAGTTTTAGGCTAAATTTTTAACCAAAAATAGAGGTAAAAAGCTGGTCCCCGTCGCAATGGCGTCAAAACTTGATACACTAAAATTGGATCTTTGTCTACTGTCAAGTTAACAGTGTAGTTGTAATATGTTTAGATTCAATTCCATAGGACCAGTTTACACTTTATCTCTATGGGATCAGAATTAAGCTAAAACGAAGTGGGGATTTAAAAGATGTAAATAACGTAAAGAACAAGTAACTAGATTAGGTTGTTTTCGAATTGGTTTAAAGCGCCAGTCTAGGGTTTCTTCTTCAAGTAAGGAGCTCGTAAGCCAAGCTATTATTCAAGTTCAATTAATCAGCAAGCCTAAACTCGGATCACTCATGTAGAATCGATCCACTCTTGTGGTATCGATTTCTTTGCAAGTCGGTCTTGATACCTAAACTCTCGTTTGGACCAAGACGCGCGAGCAAGCCTTAGAGATCAAGTCCGATAGGTTCACAATGCACTCTAATATCTACTCTCGCTGACTAGGGATGCAAAGATCATTCAAATCATTTCAAGTTATCAATCAACGGCTAGCTAAATTGATTAACCCTAGTTCATGCACTAAGTGATCAGTTTGATGCAAGCAATAAGAACATATATGAATGTAGACAATCTTTAGATAACTTATTTAAACTTAGCTAACGATTCCAAACCCTAAGAACCCCTAAACTAATTGGGTGACTACTCAGACATTACACAAGAACAGAGAACCATGATTTCTGAATAATACTGCATAATAATAAATCAAGGTAACAAGAGGGTTCAGGATGATCTTCTCTATGAGATAGATGGAGCTGTCTCCCTTACAATAGCAAATCGCCAAATTCAAAGCTCTTTAAGTCTTTCTTGCGTAAAAACTAAGGTAGGTCTAAAGTAATAAATAGGAAACTATATATATAGGAACCACAGGCGGCTAAAGGAAAGAAATAGGAAATCTAGGGCAAATCCCGAAATAATTGGAAACTTCCTTTTTATTCTCCGTCGCTGGAACATGCACTCAGGCTGCTCCGCATGGCTGTTCCACGTAAAAGACCCCAAATCATACTTTTCTCTCTTCTTTTCCTCTAGTTGTCCATTTCCCATCCAATGCAATTCCAGACCTGTTATGACTCGAGAAGGACTAAACAGACTCGATAAAACATTGAAAACTATTAGTAAATCATACATATAATGTGCCAAAAACACAATATATCAATGGTTGATTGATATGACACTCATAAAGAGTGTTTTGATTTATTATGGTTTAATGGTTTATTGCTTATTCGGTCATGCTTTATGATCTTGAATATTTATTGTTAAACTACCCGTCTTGCCTGTGTTTGGGGTGGGGTTTAGAATGACGGGTTGTTGTATATGCTAGATAGGGAACCCTGGCTCACTGAGTGAAACTAGTTCACTCACTCCTCACATCCTTTTGCAGGTGACCAGTAGAAAGGACCATAGCGCTCGCGGAACTGTAGGAGCTGGTGTAGATTGGACATCTTTTGCTAAAGACTCGTTTTCAAGATATATAAATGTATGTTTTACTTTCGACTGCGTCCATGGACCATATGTATAATATTTTGGGCTTGTCAACTTCATGTTTTATGGACTAAAGTGTGTTTTATATTCGTGACGTGTTGAATGGATATTCTGGGTTACAGAATTATGTTTGTGACTTGGAAAGTCTATTCTCAACCCGTCGTAACACTTTCGGACTTGGCAGAGGAAGGTCGTTCTGGGATGTTCTTGTTTGATTGTTGCCCGTCTGACTGACAGATGTCTAAAACAGTTCGGGGGTGTTACAATCCAGCTTTTCCTTCACCTCATCCATCTTATCATTCCCAAGGATGGTGGCATACTTTTTCCTCTCAAAATCAGTGTTCTTGGTGTTGTTTCTAGATGCTAGGTTTTCAATGACCTTTACTGCCTCCTATGGATTCCATGTGTTGAAGTTTCCATTGCTGGAAGCATCAAGAGCCATCTGGTACTGCACCGCGATGCCTCTGTAAAAAGTAATGAGCAGTTGTACTTCATTGAATCCATGGTGTGGATAGTCTCTCTGATAAGACTTGAATCTGATCCAAGAGCCTCTAAAGCCAATGCGAAGCTTTTCCAGCAAGGGAGAACTTGAAGAGCTTGCATAGGAGATAATCCTCAGGGACTCCCTTAACTTTAATAGCAGATATCAGATCCTCGAACTTCTCCAGATGGTCCACAGGATGCTCGTGAAATAATCCATGGTAGGGTATCTGTCCCACGAGTGTGTAGTACTGCGCCTTCAACTCGAACTCCCTCTGACCAGTGGGAGGATAAATGGCTGATCTGTTGGTGTAGAACTGATATGGACGGTTGTAGTCAGCCAACGTCTTGGGTCGCGCAGCCTCATCTACAGGTAGGGTAGTTCCTGTAGCAATAGCGTCAGACACAGGGATTGCTGCCCCCTGAGCATTTATCCTCTGACCTGCTGCATTACGCAGATGACCTTCCTGGTCATGCAGGTCTCCTCTTTCATCTCGAACATGTATCAAAGTCGTAACCATGTCTCGCAGATCAGTATCGGTCGGTGTCCGGACTGGAGTATCGATAGAAGTCGGATGGACGATGTCGGTCGATTGAAGATGAGTGTCTTCGGTCGATGGTGGGGAGCGAGTATCGTTCGACGGGACTAGTGTCTGGGTCGACGGTGGTTGAACGAAATCTCGCGACGAACATGTGTTGGTTTCGATCGATGAGGATCACGCTTCTTTGCGGATTGAACGCTCCAAACTTGCAGGATCTGGTAAGAATTGTAGTTGGGTTTCCTTGTTGCTTCTAGTACTGCTGGGCCTTGGTGATCAAGCCATGTTAAACCGAGTCCACCACTTTCCGGACCACAACCGGCTTAGTGGTACCATTTGAGGAAGCAATGACCTGCAAACTACTACTAGAACCACCACGAGGTTCTCACACAACAGTACCAACACGAGGTACACACTATAACAACATATAATAATCACACAATCACAATAATCCGGATGCTTAGACTAGTCTTGCTATCCACTTAGCCCAGACATCGTCTCAAGCCTCGGATCCACAAACTCACACCTAGACCGGTCTGGCTATCCTAGCTAGGAAGCCGTCTCCGATGTCAGGAACCTGCATTAAAAATTCGTTAACAAAAAATTAACTGTGACTCACAATGATTAAGCGATGTGGCTCGACTCTTTGATTCTGGATGTTGACCAAACCCCTTTTATCCCCTCCAAATCTTCGTCTTGGTACCGTGATATTAAATCCCAAAACCCAACCATAATGTATTGAATGAACTGGTCTGGACTGATCAGAACTCGGAAATAACCTTCTTTCTCTTCTGGATAGTCTTTCGGAACTTCCGGACAGTTTATCGGTTTTCAAAAATGTCTATACTTCTAAAGCACCTCACTTCTTTCTCTCTCTCTCTCTCTAAGCCACGTTTTAGAATGTCCTTGGTGTGTCTGAATGAGTAAAAATGAACCAGGGTAGCTAGGTATATATAGAAGTTGCCGGCCAATAAGAATGAGCCACTCGATCGCATGTGTGTCATCCTGCATGCTTTCGGTCGCATGCGTGGCGACACATGGGCATCCACATGCCATGTTGTATGCTCTCTAGCCATGACAGAAGACACCTCCACGTACACTTGCCCTTCAGCATGTCTGGTGTTCATGCATTGCGACACACGGGCCTCTGCATGCCGGTTCGCATGCGCAGATCGCAGGTATTGCGACATGTAGTGCTTCTGTGTGTCAAGCTGCATGGAACTGCTTCATGCACGTCTACACCTCCTTCTTGTGTTGACACTCAGCAGGTTAAATGGTTGACACCACGTCCTGATCCCTTAAATCAAGCCACCTCGAGCTTCTTGATCGATTTGCCCGATTTCGGCCCTTCTGGTGAATTTTCGTCCCGCGATCAATCCCGAATATTTTTCCGCCCCGTTCTGATGAGCTAACTATTTTTAATAGAATCCTGACTAACCTTAACCTTTAGGATAAAAATTTCCCGACCCTTTGGCTTCCCCGAGAAATTCCGTAAAACCAAAATTATGGTTTTTTTAAGACGGGGTATTACATTCTCCTCCCCTTATTTGAATTCATCCCCGAATTCTCTAAGGATCCGGTGATCCCCCTTCTTCCATCACTACATCTTCGTGGAAGAACTCTGGATGCAACAATTTGAATCTTGATTCATCCTCCCAGGTCACAACTACACGGTTCCGCTTACCTTAGAAAACTTGGACTTCAGGAATTTCTCGATTCTTCAATCTTCGTATCCGACATTCACCTATTCGGATTGGTCCCTCTGGATAAGTGAGGTTTGTTTGCAGGTTTTCGAATTGCTCTGTCTCAATAGCGCTGGGATCATGAACATGTTTCCGCAGCATTGATACGTGAAATACCGGATGTATTTGCATCTCTTCAGGTTGGTTGAGATGGTAAGCTACCTCTCCGATTCGTTGTATAATCTGGTAAGGCCCAATGAATCTTACCGCTAGTTTCCCGACCTTCCCGAATCGGTTCTTTCCTTTTTGAGCTGACACTTTCAGATAAACCCAATCACCAATATTGAACACCACTTCTCGCCTTGATTGATCGGCATACTTCTTTTGTCTATCCTGCGCTTTCTTCATATTGGTTTGAATGATCTCCAACTTTTTCATTCTCTCTTCTACAATTTTGGGTCCAAACTCTCTTCTTTCTCCAACTTTGGTCCAGCATAAAGGTGTTTTGCATTGCCTCCCATAAAGCTCCTCATATGGTGCCATACCTATGCTAGAATGACAGCTGTTGTTGTAGGAGAACTCGATTAATGGTAAATGTTTTTCCCAGCTTCCCGCCCAATCCAATATACACATCCGCATCATATCATCTATGGCGTGAATGGTTCTTTTGGTTTGGTCGTCCGTCTCGGGATGATACGCGGTGCTTATGAACAACTTAGTTCCCTCAGCTTCTTGTAATGCCTTCCAAAAATTTGAGGTGAATCTAGGATCTCGATCGGAGACTATATCTGTTGGCACCCCATGCAACCTCACAACTTGGTCCACATACATCTCTGCCAATACTTCTACCTTATCGGTTTCCTTCATAGGTAACAAGTGCGCCACCTTTGTCAGTCTGTCGGCAATCACCCATATTGCATTATTTGATCTTCTTCGAGCCGGCGGTAACCCAGTGATGAAATCCATGGATATGGAATCCCATTTCCACTGAGGTACTGGTAAGCTTTGTAACAATCCTCCTGGAATCTGATGCTCGACTTTGACTTGTTGACAAGTCTGACATTGAGCCACCCATCGCGCTACTGATTTCTTCATTCCTGGCCAATGATAAAACCTTCGGATATCTCGGTACATTTTCGTACTCCCGGGATGGATACTGAGTAACTAGTGATGCGCCGACTTCAAAATCTCATCTCGTATCCCTTCTCGCTGTGGTACTGATATCCTCCTATTAAGTAATAATGTATCATCTGCTGCCACATGATAGCCTCTTGCGTTTGGAGCTTCTTGATTTTTAACTTCTGTGATGATTCCTTTTAACTTCTCATCACGTTGTTGCTCCTGTCTGATCCGTGCGAATAAACCTGCCTGGTTTACGGTACGTATGCCTAAAGGCTCACTTGGGTCCCCTTCAATTGCCCATAAAGTCATCAACTTGAGTTCACTTGATAATGCTTCCACTTCCTTTCCAACATCGGACGCTAACTTTCTACAACTTAGTGCATTTGCGACCACATTAGCTTTGCTTGGATGATATTGAATCTTCAAGTCGTAATCCACCACAAACTCCATCCATCGCCTTTGTTGGAGGTTCAGATCAGGTTGTGTAAACAAATACTTGAGACTCTTATGATATGTGAATACTTCCACGACTTCTCCATATAAGTAGGATCTCCAAATCCTTAACGCAAACACCACTGCCGCCATTTCTAAGTCGTGTGTTGGGTAGTTATCTTCTTGCTTCCTGAGTTGCCTTGATGCATAAGCAATGACTTTGCCTTCTTGCATCAACACACAACCCAACCCAACCCTAGAAGCATCTGCGTACAGAGTGTAAGGTTTACCTTGTTCAGGTAATGCCAATATCGGTGTTGTGGTCAAAGCTTTCTTCAGTCTCTGAAATGCTTCATCCATTTCTTTTCCCTAGATGAATGGAACTCCTTTTCCGGTCAACTTCGTCAGGGGCTTAGTGATCGAAGAAAATTCCTTGACGAACTTTCGATAATACCCGGCTAACCCGAGGAAACTCTTTACATCGGTTACCGTTGATGGCCTTTGCCATTCCTCGATGAATTTCACCTTTTCTGAATCTACAGAAACTCCTTCTCCAGACACTCGGTGCCCTAAGAACCCGATCTCTTTTTTCCAGAAAGAACACTTGCTGAACTTGGCATACAGCTTCTGGTTTCTTAACCGTTCCAACACTAGCTTCAAGTGTGCTTTGTGCTCTACCTCTATCTTAGAATATATTCATCGATGAAGATTATCACAAACTTGTTGAGATAATCGTGAAAGACTTCATTCATCAATCTCATGAAGGCCGCCGGTGCATTAGTAAAACCAAAAGGCATTACTACGAACTCGTATTGTCCATAACGAGTTCTAAATGCAGTCTTCATGACATCACCTTCTGAAATTGGAATCTGATGATAGCCCAACGCCAAGTCGATCTTTGAAAACCAACTTCCTCCCCTTAGCTTATCCAACAACTCGTCTATCCTTGGAAGGGGATACTTATCTTTGATGGTGATATTGTTGATTCTTCGATAATCAATGCAAAGCCGCATGCTACCATCCTTCTTCTTGACAAATAAGACCGGAGCTCCCCATGGTGAAGAGCTAGGTCTTATGAAACCTTTCTCCATTATATCTTCAAGTTGTTTCTTCAACTTTGCAAACTCCGCAGGTGCCATGTGGTAGGGAGCCTTTGTTATCGGCTTCGCTTCAGGTTCCAAGTTAATTGTGAAAGGGTTACTCTGAGGTGGAGGTAACTCTTTCAACGTTTCAAACACATCCTTGAACTCTTGTACTACCGCAATATCCGTAATTTCAACTCCGTTGCTAGTGGGCCCTTCACTAGCAGTTATTGTTACCAGATACGCTTCTCCATCCTTAAGCAAATCTTCCACTCTCAAGGCAGCTACTAAAGACACAAACTTGCTTGGACTGATCCCGTAAAACCCTATTTGTCGTTGCCCGTTCTCCTTGAACAAAATACGACCTTTTCCACAATCTAATTGTGCCCGATAGCCTGATAACCAATCCATGCCCAAGATAACTTCATATCCTTTTAAGGGCACCACCAACAAATCTGCCAAGAACATCTTCTCGCAAATGACTAACGGAACTCTTCTGAGGCATTCTTTTGCTTGGAGGGTTTGGTCTCCGGGAGTCATCACAGCCACATCCACCCTGTCAATCACAAATGAACCCACAAACTCGGCAGCTACCTCAGGGGCCACAAAGCTATGTGTTTCCCATGAGTCGAACAATACATGTGTGGGATGCCCCGCAACATGTAAAGTTCCTGCCACAACATCAATATATATCAACAACATAAAAATTATCCAATAGAAGGTAACCAATCCATCACAAGCAATAACACAACACAAAATCAATCTAGTAAGGTTAAAGAACCCGAATACCTGTGATGGGACCCTTAGATGGGGCTGGAGGTTTAGTATCCTCTAGTTCTAAAGCGTAAACTCCACCTCCTATTGCTTGCCTTTTTGGCGCTGGTGCGATTGCAGGTGGAGTTGTAGGATGATGGACAGTGATTGGCGTAGCTGGTATAGACGATTGACACTGCACTGGGTAGAGATGTGTCCTTTCTTTCCACACGTGTAGCATGTAGGATAGTATGAGTTTGACTGAAAGGATCCAGGTTTCTTCTCGTAGCATTCACTGGACTTATGGCCTGTCTTGCCACAGTCAAAGCATTTTCCTGTGAACAAAGATCGTCGACTTGGCCCTTCTGATTCCTTTTCCTTATCTTTACCCTTAAAAGATCTTTGGTTTCCACCATACTTCCCTGCTTGATGCTGCTTGGATTTCTTACTTGCCGCCTTTTCAGCTTCCGATCCGATCTCCACATTCACAGTCTTTTCCACTAGCTCGGTGAGACTCTCGTAGTTCCCGACTGCCAGTCTATTTTCCAAATCTGGTTTCAGACCAAACATAAAGTTAGATATCATGGTTTCTTCATCATCTGGTCCTCGCAGCACGTGTCGTCGCAGTCGCATGAACTCAGATTCATATCCTCTAACTGTCTTGTCTCCTTGTACTAGGTTAGCAAACTGACGTTGAAGCCTTCGCTTGGACTCCGAGGTGAAATACTTGCATTCAAATTCTTTTTTGAATGCCGCCCAAGTGGTGACCAGATGTCCTACTTGGTGATCCCTACTCTCCCACCATTCTGCCGCGTCTTTGTCTAAATAATACACTGCCATCTTCTTTTTAGAGTCCTCGAAACACGTCATGGTCTCAAAGTTTTTCTCCATGTTTTGAAGCCACTGGTCGGCTTCAAATGCATCTGTTCCTCCTTCAAAATATTCTTTATGGCAGTTATCAATGGTAACATCGGTGTACTAACTGAAGGTTGTGGTGGCACGAGTGGCTGAGGTTGCACTTGAGGTTGTTGTAGTGACCTCGCTCTCACGTCATGAAGAATCTTCAAAGTGTGCTCCATTCCTTGTCCTTGTTGTGGTTGATCATGAACTTCTGGTTCAATCAGGTTGTTCTGCCTTATTGGTCTTGGACCTTGGACACTTGACTCGCTATCATCTATTTCTGGTCTTCTCCTTACAGTACGGTTTGGTGGAAAGTTTTCTTCTGGTGGTATCTCTTGATCATGTCCAAACAGATTGTTGTTTCTTCCTATATTTTCTTCACTGGATCCTTGGTTGGTGTGTGCCAGTGTTTGCACCCTTCCCTCTGATTCATATCCCAGTCCTCTTCTTCTTGAAACACTTTCTGTACCCAACATCCAATCATGCCCTCCTTCACTCCTTCCCCTTCTTGCCATCTGCAATCCACGAACAGAGAATTTACTATTAAGAATACTAATTAAAACGAAACTCTATTGGTTTCCTAACACATCTTTTACGACACATTTGACTCGATAAAACACGGAAAGTACGTGATTGACCGCATGATCTAAACCATGCTTTAATACCACCTCTATAACACCCCAGAACTGTTTTAGACATCTGTCAGCCAACCAGGAAACAATCAAACAGGAACATGCCCGAACGACCTTCCTCTGCCAAGTCCGAAAATGTTACGACGGATTGAGAATAGACTTTCCAAGCCACAGACATAATTCTGTAACCCAGAATATCCATTCAAAACTCATTTCCTCTAATCTTCGGCCTTAGGCTTTGCAACCCGTACCAAATCATAGAGTTGTGTTAGGTTGGACTAACCTAATATCAGATTCAACACGTCACGAATATAAAACATACTTTATTCCATAAAACAAGAAGTTCACAAGCCCAAAATATTATACATATGGTCCATGGATGCAGTCGAAAGTAAAACATACATTTATATATCTTGAAAACGAGTCTTTAGCAAAAGATGTCCAATCTACACCAGCTCCTACAGTTCCTTGAGTGCTATGGTCCTTTCTACTGGTCACCTGCAAAAGGATGTGAGGAGTGAGTGAACTAGTTTCACTCAGTGAGCCAGGGTTCCCTATCTAGCATATACAACAACCCGTCATTCTAAACCCCACTCCAAACACAAGCAAGACGGGTAGTTCAACAATCAAAATTCAAGATCATAAAGCATGACCGAATAAGCAATAAACCATTAAACCATAATAAATCAAAACACTCTTTATGACTGTCATATCAATCAACAATATATATATATACTCCTAGGGCCCAACAGAATCATTCTTCCTCCACATAAGGGACATCGGCAATCCCTTCACTATTACACCACACAGGCGTAGGCGCTCGGGAATCGCCCGGTCACGGTCCTCAATCGGAATCACCGTGCCCCGGTCCCCTATTGGACTCGCCGGGGGCTGTCACATCCACGTGTGACACTCAGCCTTGGTGATGAAGCCAAGTTAAACCGAGCCCACCACTTTCCGGACAATCACCGGCTTAGTGGTACCATTTAAGGAAGCAATGACCTACAAACTACTACTAGAACCACCACAGGTTCTCACACAACAGTACGAACATGAGGTACACACAATAACAACATATAATAATCACACAATCACAATAATCCGGGTGCTTAGACTAGTCTTGTTATCCACTTAGCCCATACATCGTCTCAAGCCTCGAATCCACAAACTGACACCTAGACCGGTCCGGCTATCCTAGCTCGGAAGCCGTCTCCGATGTCATGAACCTGCATTAAAAATTTGTTAACAAACAATTAACCGTGACTCACAATGATTAAGCGATGTGGCTCGAGTCTTTGATTCCTGATGTTGACCAACCCCCTTTTATCCCCTCCAAATCTTCGTCTTGGTACCGTGATGTTAAATCCCAAAACCCAACCACAATGTCTTGAATGAACTGGTCTAGACTGATCAGAACCCGGAAATAACCTTCTTTCTTTTCTGGACAGTCTTTCGGAACTTCCTGCTAGTTTATCGGTTTTCGAAAAATGTCTATTCATCTAAAGCACCTCACTTCTTTCTCTCTCTCTCTCTCTCTCTCTCTCTCTCTCTCTCTCTCTCTCTCTAAGCCACGTTTTAGAGTGTCCTTGGTGTGTCTGAATGAGTAAAAATGAACCAGGGTAGCTAGGTATATATAGAAGTTGCCAGCCAATAAGAATGAGCCACCAGATCGCCTGTGTGTCGTCCTGCATGCTTCCGGACGCATGCATGGTGACACATGGGCATCCACATGCCCTGTTTTATGCTCTATAACCATGCCAGAAGACACCTCTACGTCCACTTGCCCTTCAGCATGTCTGGTGTTCATGCATCGCGACACACGGGCCTCTGCATGTCGGTTCGCATGCGAAGATCGCTGGTTTTGCGACACCTCGTGCTTCTGTGTGTCAAGCTGCATGGAACTGCTTCATACACGTCAACACCTACTTCTTGTGTTGACACTCAGAAGGTTAAATGGTTGACACCACGTCCTGATCCCTTAGATCAAGCCACCTCGAGCTTCTCAGTCGATTTGCGCGATTTCGGCCCTTCTGGTGAATTTTCGTCCCGCGATCAATCCCGAATATTTTTCTGCTCCCGTTCTGATGAGCTAAATATTTTTAATAGACTCCAGACTAACCTTAACCTTGAGGAAAAAAATTTCCCGAGCCTTCGGCTTCCCCGAGAAATTCCGTAAAACCGAAATTATGGTTTTTTTTTAAGACGGGGTATTACAGGCTACCTAGAGAATCGATTGCCATTCAGCCATCCACATCGATCAACACCCTCCAAATTTCAGAACAGACCAAGTCTTAAAAGTCTAAGTCTGGGGAAGGACTAGTAAGAGCAAGAAGAAAAAGAAGAAGAAGAAGGTAGATGCAGATCTCCTGTCACTAGTCTCTTCGCAATATCAAGAAGGAAATCTTGAGTATAGAGTGCGTTGCAGAGGACATTCATAACCTTTTACCATCGTTAGAGTGCTATGTGATCCAGAGCTGGGAGAGCAAGGGAAAGTTTCTACAAGAGCTTTTATCAACTGCATCAACAAGATGAGGAAGAGAGACACTGACACTTGTTTTGGAGAAAGTTCACATTCTCATCTGGACTGATTCAGATCTCTAGAAGTCAAGCTAATGACTAAAATAAGCGCTAAGTGGGAGGCAACCCACTATTAGGTATTTTCTTTAAAGTTTAGTTTTAATTTTTACTGATTTTTCGTTTTTAAATTTTATGCAAAAAAGAGAGATCCAAGGTTCATGAGTTGAGGACCAGCATCGATCGACTACTGGCCAGCGTATCGATTGACAGAGCATCATGAATGGATACGATTGCAAGTATCCAGAGAGGACATTCCAGATATCCTTCTGATGGCTAATGGCTAATGGAGCAGAAAATCTCTTCATGCAACGACACAACACTCTAGAGCACCAGCAGAGAGTTATAAACGAGTTCTATGACCCAACTGGTGGACTAGATGATCGTTTCAAGCCAAAGTGTCGACAACATACTCGACTGTCGATCGACATCAGAGTCCCAACATTTATCGACCGACATCCAGAGTTCGGAAAAAGAGCCTACGACTGTGATGGAACAAGGAAATTCCACTGGGAAGGGAAGGATGAGTATGGGGTCTACAGAGATGATCATGAACATGCGCGAAGTGTAAATGGACACATCATCCATGTATCTAAGGATGATATCAGAAATCTTCTGGAAAGAGCCTCAGTGGATGAGCACAGCTACATATGTCTTCCAGAGCATGCACGGTCATTCACACAGACCAAGCTAGTACCAGAAATCTTCACCAACGATGAGATAAATGAGATGCTTTATGGAATCTGTGAAGCCCAGGAAAAGAATGATGATGATTTCCAAATGAATCTTGATGGTGTCTAATACATATTGAAAGATAGTATTAGTTGGTTGACTACATGCATGGAGAGATGAGGCAAAACATAGTCAGAATGCAGACACAGCGTGCGGCCGAAGCAATTACACCAGCATTGATCGACAAAAACATCTCGATATCGATCTACGATGAACTGTCACAATCAAATCCGATGAAGTCTCGACCAGATTCTTACACCAGAGCAGAGATTGATCAGATAGTAGAAGCGATCTACAAAACTCTGGGAGCCCCAGAAGAGAGGCTTGATAGGAGATGTGATGACATCTATTTCCCATGGGACATCACCTTCAGCTCTTTGAGAATGGAGTCCTCCTCGTTTGAGAATGGAGTCCTCCAGGTTTCTGTTTGAGAATGGAGTCCTCCTCGTTTCCTCGATGACCATGTCGATATCAGGAGAAGAACTGATAGCCATGTGCACGATCGTATGTATCCTTTTGAGCTCGGCATCGTTCCTTTCGATATAATTCTGAAACGTCCCAGTTTCACTCGGGATCCCTAAGTTTTCCCTTTGGGGGTCGATATTGACGGGACCGTGAAGGTCGTGTCTCCGAGCTTGTTCCGTTGGGCTATCAAATCCTGCTTGATGGAAGGTTCTCATCGTGGATGGAGTTAGATTCTCGGAGATAGAATGGTTCGGTGGTGGGATCCGTGTCCTTGGCTCCCCCTGCCTTTTCGTTGATCCGTTCTGGAATTGGATCGGAGTCCTTCGTGGGCGTTGGGAGCCCAGTATCGATTTGGTCCAATCCACTGTAGCTTAAGCTTCGGTGGGTTATGCCTTGCGGCGAGGGTCGTTGTGAATTTCTCCCATGTAGCGCCCAGATCGAGCGCTTGGGATCTCCGGAGTACCGAACAGTCCAGCGCTTTGAGGGTTGGACGTCGCTCTTAACGGATCGAGGGGTATTTGATGTCTTTCTCGAATGTTTGCAGCTCGATGCTCTGCGAGCTCCCTTTCGGCTGGGGTCCAGTCTGTTAGCATTGGATTGGTTGGCGATCCTTTGACTACGAATCTTGTCGATTAGAGTTGTCATCATTCCTCGGAGTTCGGTTAGTTCTCCTCGAGTTTGGGCTAGAGGAGTCGGCGAAATCAGTCTGGATTGGGATCGGGTCAGGTCGTTGGAGGATGGTCTGTCTCCAGGGCGGTTCCAGACTCGAGCTCCAGCTCGTTCCGAGATTGATGTCTGATTGATTGGAAGAGATCGATCTTGACTTGAAGTCTCAATTGGAGGGATTTGTTGCGTCGTTGGCTCCCGCTAACCCAGTTGGTATCACACCGGTTTCCGAGTCGGGCCCGACAAGATTGATGTCATTGACCGTCGAAGGTGCTGTCCCGGTGGTCTGATTAGGATCCATAATCGCGCTTAGGAAACTTAAATCAGTTTCTTTAGCAAAGATGTTTTTCGTTTATCTTCCCCGCAGTTGGCGCCAAAATATAGAACCTAAAATCACCAAAATATATAACCTAAAATCTACACTAAGTATTTGATAGTGATTGGGAGTTTGATCTAGGAAAGATAAAAGATGTAGGCAACGATATCTTTAGAACACAACGATGTTAACAGTTTCCATTACGTAAAAATGGATTTTATTGATGAATAGAATCGAATACAATAAGTTGAACTAGATCGAATTACACAAGTGAGATCGATAAAAGAAAGAATCTAAGAACGGGAGAAAACAAGGTCGATGTATGTGTGTAGCTCTCTCTAGTGTTTTCAATGTCTCCTTCTCCGTGTTCCTCCTTCCTCCTTTGTAGTAAGTCGATCCCGTGATATTCGTAACGGCTCATAGATCTTCGTCTCCTGTTCCGCGATCTCCGCGACCTCGGCGAGACCTCTTCGAACTCGTATTCTCGTTGTGGGCTTCAGCTCCCTAAGGCCCGTGTCTTTGGTCGTGGCCTATTAGTATATGGACCAAAATTGGTTCCAACATTTGTCCCCCAGCCTCTTTTGATTTAAATGAAAATGGAAAGAGGCGGTTTATCATTTAACCAGAGTCTCTTCGCTTGATGACCGGTATTGCTTGGATTTGATTTGATGATGATTTTTGCCGCCGCTAGGGCGAAGACTAGGTCTTTATTGTTTTTCTCGAAAGCGGTGATAGAGCCGTTAAGGTGGCTTATATATACGTAGACGATCTCCGCGACCTCGGCGAGACCTCTTCGAACTCGTATTCTCGTTGTGGGCTTCAGCTCCCTAAGGCCCGTGTCTTTGGTCGTGGCCTATTAGTATATGGACCAAAATTGGTTCCAACATTTGTCCCCCAGCCTCTTTTGATTTAAATGAAAATGGAAAGAGGCGGTTTATCATTTAACCAGAGTCTCTTCGCTTGATGACCGGTATTGCTTGGATTTGATTTGATGATGATTTTTGCCGCCGCTAGGGCGAAGACTAGGTCTTTATTGTTTTTCTCGAAAGCGGTGATAGAGCCGTTAAGGTGGCTTATATATACGTAGACGATCTCCGCGACCTCGGCGAGACCTCTTCGAACTTGTATTCTCGTTGTGGGCTTCAGCTCTCTAAGGCCCGTGTCTTCGGTCGCGGCCCATTAGTATATGGACAAAAATTGGGTCCAACAGCGACCACCTACGAGCGAGGCCGGAAGAGAGGGTAAATCAGAATTCATCTTTCTCAAATCAGGGATGATCTGGTGAGAAGCGCTGTGCATCGTAAATATTTCCAAATCTCCTAGAGAATCGTTAACAAAGGGTGACCAGCCTAGAATGAAGGAAATCCGATCCAGGAAGGAAAAACGCAACTCAGATCACGCTCCCGCCTTTTTCCGGTTCAAAGGATCCTAGCTTAAAAGACTCCGGTTCTCTTCAACAAGAACTCTCCCCAGCCTCAACGTCTCCAGAAAATTCAAGACGCTACTATCAAGCTCCAACTAAGTAAGTTGGAACCGATCCTTGCACGGGTTCAGGACCGATGAAGCGGAGTCCTGCCTAAGGGGAGCCTGCTGAGAATGAGCAACCCCGGTTGACTTGAGTGCACAGGTTATTCCCCGAGTTCGATGACGAAATCGAGCAATAAGGGGCAAACTGTTAGGGAAAAATACCTCGGTATCATTTCCTCCAGCCTCCAGGCAGGACCCAGACCCCCGGGTCCCCGATACAGGAATGCTCCAGGTCCCCGCTAAAAGGAACCCTGGGACCAGTCCCAGGGACCGACCTCTCTTCCGAGAAATGGAAGATTTCTGATTAGGAGAACCTTCCATATTTCGAATATGGAAGAGTTCAATCTAAATCAAACCGACTTCAAGGCGACTATATAAGGGCTCCTAAGTCCCAAAAGCAAAGGATCGACTTCTCTAAGGCTTACAGACTAGGGTTAGACAGCTAGAATTCGGGTTCTTACCTAATACTTTGTAACCTTGTTTACTCTCGCTTGTTCTACCAAATAAAACGTTTCTTTAAGCCTATCTTCTTATTACTTTACCCAAATCCTCACGAAACATACAAACCTACTCAAAACACATACGATTCTCTAGCTTATCCATTGTTCTGTGGTACTCTAAAAGAGCCTACACAAAAAATCCCCAAACACACTGGACACATGGACTCTTACTCAAGCAAGTATCTGAACATACATGTAGTCTTATCTAGTTCATTTCGTCTCTCTCTTCTCACTTCTTCTCAGCCAATGTCTCCCTTTTCTAAAGGGTATCATTTTATTTTTTTAATTGACAGAGATAATTTGGACATGCTTCCATGAATCAAACTCTAATGGTTGTAGCCACTAGATCCTGTTCACTTCTTTTTGACCTTTATCTTTTTTCTAGAATTTTAATGAATCAAGCTTTAATGGTTGTAGCCACCAAATTCTGTTCTTATCCTTTTTAAAACTGAAGGGGAGTGAGGGGGGAATAGCGACACACATACTTTCTTACCTTCCGGACTTGCAGGAGGAATCCAATCCAATGTATACCAAGCCCGAAGACAAGCAGATTAAGCTCAATTAGGTTGGAGGTCAGCTTTGGTTCCTTCAAACAATATCAGCAAGTGTGGATAATTGGCTGGTGACCCGCTTTATCATCTCTAGTACACTCTGCGGTCAATAAATCTAAGAATGGTGCTAGAGAGTGGTTAGATAATAAGAAAAATTTAATAGTTCTTTGTCTCCTTCTTGACTCAATAAAACTCTTTTGATAACATTTTATAAAACTCATAGATAAAATAAATATCAATAAACCTCCACCAGACATAGATTACACTGTCCTTAGTGTTTATCTAGCCGGAGTTTGGTGGGAAATAAATCATAAGTGCATAAGTAACAAGGTAGAACGATATACCTGCTCGCTGATGTTGATTATCGATCCACGTGTTTGAGTTTTCGTCGGTTGATTCTGGTGTGGTACTCTTATTCTTTTCAACAGGATCGTAGAAGAATCTTTCATCAACATTAGTCAAGCAAATCTTATTCTTCTTTAGATCACAAACTGCCCCTACTGTAGCCATGAATGCCCTTCCAAAAAGTAGAGAAGATGTCTTGCCTGATTTGATCTCCACGACATGAAAGTCCACAGGGATAGTACATCCCCCTATCTCCACCTTAACATTCTAGATTATGCCTGCTGAGTTTGCTTTGTACTTCTTGGTAGCACACTCGTAAGTTAATCTCGGTTACACTCCTCCTGTAAGTATATTGCTTTGAAGCCTTCATTGTTGATATCATATAGTGACACCTTTATTCATTAGGCTCATTTGAATTTGATGTTGTTCTACCTATAGTATATGTCATGAGTGGAGGGAAGAAGTTAGAGCCCAATGTTTGTCAAAATTGCGTGATATGATCATTAGTCTATTATATATATATATATCATAGCAAACATTTTGTTATTCGTATTCTGAGTAATCTAATCCTTTTATTTGTCATAGGGTCCATACTCACTTAAAATGAAGGTTCCATATTTAGTCCTAATAGCTCAACAGCGTCTATGGCCATGATGCTAACTACAGATCCAGTATCGCAGAGGTCATCTGGCAAGTCGTGGTCATGTATACAACATGGAATCAGGAACTTTCCAGGATCTTGCTCCTTCAGAGTCATCTTAGGTTTACGGATGACCTTGTTGAATAGCAGCTCAATGTCCTTATCTGTCTCTCTGCTCTCTCGGAAGAAATTACCAAGTCTGTACTTATAATATGCATCCTCGAAAGACATATCCTTAGGAACCCTCTTCACCCTCTTATTAAATTCATCAACTTCCACTTTGTTAGCTTCTCTCCTAAGGTGTTTGGGAATATAGGGTTTCCTAGATTTCACTTTCTTCCCACTTGTAATTCTTTATTCAGTTGCCTGCCGTTCCATGGCAGGTTCGTGTCCATCCATTTGGTGTCGATCGATATCTGGTTTATGTCGTCGATCGATACTTTCAACGAAACAGGTTTCAGCTAGGATCGATTGCTCTTGCTCCGGTGCCTCTGAATGTTGCTGACTGGTCTCCTCTGGGGTCTTTAAACAAACTGATGTTTGAGATTGGTTTCGAGTTGCATTCAAGCGGTCTGCATCCATGCTTGGTAAACGCACTCGATATGTCAAAGGCGGGCATCGATTGCCACTCGGCTGCTGTTGTCATTCAGTGTTCACATCTTGTTGTCGATCAATGTTTTCCCTTTTAGAACAGTACGGGATGGGAGGATGAGGGTATCGTGCGGTGAAGTCTTAATGGATCTGAATTCGAACAGTTTTGTTCGATCCCAAAAGTGGTGTCGATCAATGCTCGGCTGATGATGTCGATCGGTGCTCAGTTGTTGGTGTCGATCGACACCAGTACGAGCTTCCTATGGTCATGGAGCTTTCAACTAGAAAAGCATCTTCTTCCAGCTGCTCCTGCTCGAGCACTTCCCCAAAGTCATTATCTGAGATGGTATCAACATGGTGCCTCTCACTTTCCACAGCTTTCCCTTTGACCATAGCTTCTTGCTTCTTCACAGCTTCTGCAGTCTGAGAAACCTGGGTATGCAGCATCATGACATGGACATCTAAGGTTTCAAATTTTCTATTCAGCTCTTTGTAGAGAACATCCAACCTCAGATTTAAGTATGCACTCGTCTTTTGCTAAATTTCCAGGACCTTCTCTGTCATAGATTCCATCATTTTTATATGGCCCTGATCCTCATCCTTCTCAACAGCATGTTCTACCAACGAGACTTCATGTACAGAACCAATGTTGGCTTCAACTATCTTGTCACCATCTATTACAGCCGATCTCATCTTGTGCATATCCAAATTCTTGGAAACTTTTCTTCACACTCAGTTCTCAATCAATTCCTTAGCTTCCTCTAGGATCCTTGTCTCGAAGTTTCCTTCGCTTGCAAGATGCAGCCTTATATAATATCGCACATCAATACCCTTGCAAAACCTCTTCAACGGCTGAATCTCTGTAAAACCATGATGTGGACAGTCCTTTTGGTATCTCCCAAACCTCCCTAAAGAGCTTTTGAAAGCTTTTCTAGGTCCCTGAGAGAATGACCAAATCTCATCTCTTCAGCCTTTTCATCATAAAAAAATTTAGTCAAAAACGCAGTCCTGACATCATTCCAGGTAGTGAGAGATCTTGGTGGTAATTGCTTCAGATATCTAATCGCATTCCGAGAAAGAGAATATTTGAACAGCTTGTAGATGATGTAGTCTCAATATGATCCAAGGGATTTTCATGTAGAAGACCATGAAAAAGGTGCTGATCCACATAGAACCAGTATGCGGGTTTCATATTAACTCCCTGGATCGCTGGAGGTTGAATTGCAGACCTATTGGTATAGAACTGACTCGACAGGATCCATTCTGCCATCGTTCTCTGTCGAAGAACTCTATCAACCTCTGTAGCAGCAGATGTGTCAAGGATTACAGCCCCATGTGCATATACTTTCTGACCTGCTGCATTACACAGATGACCCTCGGGGTCATGCAGGTCTCCATTCTCATTCCTTGTCAGCACAGGAGTCGCGACCATGTTGTCTGTTCGCGGTTTGGTATCTATCGACGCTAGATTTGAAGTGTCGATCGTTGCTCTCTCACAAATGTCGATCGACGAAGAAGAGTTGGTGTCGATCAATGCTGCACGCTTTATGGTCGCATTCCAGTCGTGGTGGGTCTGAGAAGAATAGTAATTCCTCCTTGCTTCTTTTGGTACAAATGGGCATGTACCTGAAAAACAAGAAAAAACTTTTGTGAGTAACTTAAAACAGTAAGTAAAACCTAGACTAAACCTTATAATCAAGTCTAATGGCGATCAAAGCTCCCCGGCAACAGCCTCAAATTTGATATCACTCAAATTACCCTAAGGAGTGATTTGTACCCTCTCAAATAAGAGGTTCAGTTGTAGCACTTAGGGATCAAATCTCCAAAGAGCTAGGGCACACAATAGACTATAGAAATCAAGATTAAGCTAGGCAAACAGTTTATAAAACAGTAAATAAATGAATGCAAGGTGAACAAAGTAGTTGTTCGATTGGTTGATTGAGGTTGTAACCAATTAGGAGAAATAGCTAGACTAAGAGATTTATCAATCAAGAGATTCAATACTACAATCAAGGATGCTAAGGGTTTTATAGATTCAATTCTAGAACTCGATTTTAATAAGTAGCAATCCAGCTTTCGCATGCAATTGCTAATCAGCTGTCTAACTCATGTGTTCCAGCTGCGGACCAGAAACGAGCGTCGATCTGGCCAGAGCGTCGATCGATGCTTCTTCAGAAAGTTGTTAATGTCCTAATCAATTATGTTCAACCAAATTCCTAGACCAACTCTCGTATGCACCTAGATAACAAATCCACTCAGGTTTCGGGTTCCGTTAATCAATTGCACTTTCGAGACTTAGAGATTAGAACTAGGAGGCTAGAACTAGGGTTCTTACTCAAAACTGTTGTAGTTCCAGCTCTTTGATCTAATAAAACGTCTCTTTATACTTTCTTACTTGCAAATCAATACAAAAACCAGCCTTGTCCATCGTTCTGTGGTACTCACAAAGATCCTACATAAAAATCCCCTAACTGTTTGGCGCTAGAAGGAGGGGAGTAATCTAAACTACATGATAATGGCGGTGGACGAGCAGAACGAGCTACCCGAAGCTACCCAAAGAGAAGCCAAACTCCAAAGGCAAATCGATGGTCTGCAAAGTCAAGTAACCGAGCTACATAAAACGCAGGAGGAGGCTAATCCTGAACTCTCCTCGGAAGTCCAAAGCTTGACGGAGAAGCTCAACAAACATTCCAAGCAACTAGAGTATAGCGTCGGGAAGCTCGAATCGGAGAATCTAAACCTCCGAGATGAAAACCAAGCCCTCAACACGGCGAGTAACAAGAAGCGTTGATTTCGGGCTCAGATCCATCCTATGCCGACTATGGAGACACCCAACTCCGGAACGGGTGTGAATCTGCCACCTACAGCGTCGGGAGGACACGCATCAGCGCACAAAAAGGCTAAAGATGCTCAGAACTACGACGTGGAAGACAGCGAATCTGAGCCAGAACCCGATAAAGAAGCACCTGACGGAGCCAAAAAAGCAGAGTCTTCAATGGTCGCTTACCCTGAGCAGATGTTCTCCAAGAGGCTCGATGCCATGCAGTCCATGGTAGAAAGGATCTCAGGGGTAGCTCCCGCCATCCACAAGAGCAACCCCAACTCTTATGCCGATACTCCTTTCACGGATGAGATCACCTTGATCGAAATGCCCTGGAAGTTCTCCTTCCCCAGCATAAAGGCATATGATGGCACTACCGATCCGGACGACCACGTCGCCAAATACAGACAAAGGATGCTCGTCGTAGCACTCCCAAAGGATTCATGCGAAACTACCATGTGCAAAAGGTTCGGCTCCACCCTGAATGGACCCGCTCTGCAATGGTAAATCAACCTACCCTCTAGGTCCATAGCCTCCTTTGCAATTCTCAGCGATAAGTTCGTGGAACAATTCAACAGCAGCAGTGACCTGGAGAAAACTTCTGATCGCCTCTACGAAATCCTCCAGCACCGGGCGGAACCCCTAATAGACCATGGATTTTACCCATTTTCAGCCATGGTCTATAAGTGTTTTAATAACTAATTACTACAATATAGAGTCTATTTAGAGTGTTTACAGGTTCAGGGACGATTTGGAGGAAAGTGGTGATTTTGGTGTGTTTTGGAGCCTTTTGAGGTGCAGAACTGCACAGACGCGTCGGATGTCTAGCTATGGATGGAGACCTTCCCAGCGTTATATTGCGCCTATCTTTTGACATTAAATAGATATTTGAGTTATATTTCCAATGCCACCGGTTTGAGGTCAATCAGCATCCTGTAACAGACGTTATGCCCGTTTTACTGAGGAGTGGTCAGTCTGCCTCGCGAGAGGAAGCTGTCGAGAAGAGGAACGTATGTCGATTGATGGGGTCAAAAACGGTCACCACGAAGTTAACATCCAAATCTCCGTAAAATTCAGCACAAAAATGTTTTACGAAATGTTGGGGTCGAAAACAGTCACGACGAAGTTAACGTCCAAATCCCCGCAAAATGCAAGTATGTCTTTTCGCAAACAAATCGTGCTTGGTCAAGAGAACATCACAGCCTATGTTCCTGAGTATGATGATCGGAACACAGACAAACCAAGACCGGTCATTATGCTACTAACCGCACATGCACGCTGTCCGGTCGCTACGTAACGACCAAGCGTCCGTCCCGCTCGGTCGCTACGTAGCGACCGAGCTCGAGCCGAAGCTCGGTCGCTACATAGCGACCGAGCGATCGTTCCGCTCGGTCGCTACGTAGCGACCGAGCTCTTCCAAAACATCGATACGACATTAGTCTATGCATCCTCGTCTACCCTTCGATGCTATCTCCCGAAGACCGTAGCGAACCCATTTCATGTTTTCCGCCATTCAAAGTCATCGATCAAACTTTACGGTAAAAACCGCGGAAAGTTCGTTCTTTATCGAAAGAAGCCGTAATAAACGCTTCGAGTCAGAAGACGGCCCAAAGGGACCTAAGACATGACTCGAGGCCCAACTTATGATTTCTTAACCAACAGCCCGTAAGCCGCATGACAGTTTACGCTTGGTTCGCAAGGAAAGATAAATGTCAAAGTTTCCGCGGATAAATACGAAATTTTGAAGATAATTACGGAGATCGGAAAAAATGGAATATCTCCATTTTTTATGCTATGACGGCTTAAGGGCAGAAGAGGAAAAGCGTAAACCGACCTAGGAGCCAGTATATAAGGAGTCCTAGGCGAGAGGCATGAAGGAGGACTTTTGAGAGAAAACTTAGCACTTAGAGCGATTTAGGCATATTTCCGTTTTTGTTATTCGAGCTGCGACTCAACTAGTTTATTGCCGTCTTATGGTTTTAGAACTAGGAATCTCGCCGACAGCTCTCGTAGCCCAGGCTCTTACCTTGTTGTAACGCTCAAACGCGAATTCGGAATAAGATCTACTTTGCTCTCTTTTTGATTTCTTATACTTTATCGTTGTTATTCTCGTGTTCTGATTGCTTGGCGTGTGGTATTAGCAGATATCCGGGACCTCTGGAAAATTAGGGTTTTCCTAGTTTCCTTATTTAAACAGAAGTCGACAGTGGGAATTTCGGTTCCCACAGTTTGGCGCTAGAAGGAGGGGGGATACGGATCAATCTAACTTTCAACCACATCACGCTCAATCAGACATGTCAACTGACGACGCGGATAACGTGCAGACTCCTCTAAACGGAAGCAGTGGCACTGATCTCCACACTCCCGCAGCGGACGTATCCGCGGCCAACGCACCTGCCAATGCCGCGGCGCTCGAGGAGTTTAAGAAGATGTTCGCCACCTACGAAAAAAGGTCGGAAGAACAGGACAGGCTCGTGAACACCTTGACCAAACAGGTTGAAACCTTAACGGCAAGGACCAGAGCAATCCGCCCCGCAGAACCACTAAAGTCCGCGGGAGAAGACTCGACTTCGCGACCCCACTCGACAGGCCCGGAGCCTTGCAGGAACGACCTTCGGGTCAAAACCCTAGCGAGAAACCTCTCGTCGAAAAGGGAAACCCTGAAAGTCCTCCGCCTCCCGCGAAGGATTTGGAGGATAACGAAGTCGAGCAGGTCAACCTGGATCCTAGCGACGTCTCCAACGATACCGATGAGGACGTCGACAGACATCCAAGGAGGACCAGAAGCCGACTCGCTCGGGAAAACTCTCCATTCGACAAACCAATGACGGAAGAGGAGGAAATCCTCTATTGGAACGAGCAAGAAGAGCTGGCCGAAAAGCAAACCGAACTTACTCGCAGTAAACGCCGACAGGCTCGGAAATCTACTGGCGGGACGTCGGATGTCCGCGATCTTCGTGACTATATCACCAAGACTGCTGCGGAAGTAAGAGCCGTGAAATCCCAAATCCATCACTCTACCAGCACTGCATCCGAGATCGACAGGCTGCTGGAAGGGGCTCGAAAGACCCCCTTCACCACTCGCATCTCAGATATGAGGATATCCAATCCGGGAAAACTCAAAGTACCGAGGTATGATGGTACGACCGATCCTAGGGCGCACCTTCAGGCTTTCCATATCACGATGGGAAGAGCGAGGTTGAAGGACGGCGAAAAAGACGGCGGCTACTGCCGCCTGTTCGTCGAGAATCTAGAAGGGGCAGCCCTTGAATAGTTCGCTCGCCTTAAGCGAAACTCTATCGGAAGCTTCCGACAGCTCTCATCGGAATTTCTCAAGCAATACTCTATGTTCATAGATAGAGAAACTTCCGATGTCGATCTCTGGAGTCTATCCCAGAGGGAAAACGAACCCCTCCGCGAGTTCATGAGCCGATTCAAGTTGGTAATGTCCAGGGTCAGCAGGATAAGCGACAAGGTGGCCATCAATGCGCTCAGAAAGGCGCTCTGGCACAAGTTGAAATTCAGAAAATGGATATCCCTCGACAAACCGTGGACGATCCAGGACACTCTCCACAAGTCAACGGACTACATCATGATCGAGGAAGAAACGAAAGTCTTATCGCAAAAACATAAGTCGGCAAGGCCGTCCTCGAAAGATATAGATCCAAAAACGAAGAAGAAAAACCCTCGTAGCTTCAAGTATGTCCATCACGAGGGGGAAGATCTCCAAGGAGCGCACAATTATGCGATCAGCTCGGACCAGGGCTGAACCATGGGTAATACGTGGACTCGCAATCAAAGATATGATGAAAACACCTTCTGTGAGTTCCACCAATCCCGAGGACATTCCATGACCAACTGCAAAGTCTTGGGAGCAAGGCTGGCCGTGAAGGTACTAGCTGGAGAACTCTCGGAAGTGACCAGTGTGAAAGATCTCATCCTTGAGACCGATCGCCCCCCCGAAAGCGGACAAAAATCTTCCTGCGGAAAAATCTCCTCAAAGAAACCAATCTGTGGATAAACGCGACAGGAGGCCGGACGATAAGGGGAACGATAACAATTGCCGCAGAGTCAACATGATCATTGGAGGATCGCAATTCTGCAACGATACGGTTTCGGCCATCAAGGCTTACCAGCGGAAGACGGAGTCGAGCGCAAACTGGCCTACATGGTCTCCCATCCGAGATGATCAGAATTGCTCAATCACCTTCACAAAGGAGGAAGCCAGCGGGATCGATCAACCTCACTGCGATCCGCTCGTCATAGAACTCGTCATACGAGATCTGGAGGTCGGCAGAGTACTCATTGACACGGGAAGCACGGTCAATGTAATCTTCCGTGACACTCTCAATCAGATGAGCATCGAACTGGGAGAAGTAACTCCAACGCCAAAACCGCTCACCGGTTTCTCAGGCGTAGTATCAATGACCCTCGGCTAAATCCAGCTGCCAGTCATGGCCAAGGAGATCACAAAAATCGTCGAATTCGCGGTGGTCGATCGTCCTGCCATCTACAACGTGATCATGGGAACCCCGTGGCTCAACGCCATGCAGGCCGTTCCATCGACATACCACCTGGGCGTCAAGTTCCCGACCCGAAACGGAGTCGCAGCTATCTGGGGATGTCCGAAACAGTCGCGACTATGCTTCCTCGTGGAGCACAAGTTAAGGCAGATGACGACCTCTGCAACGGCAAATCGCAAACGCACGAAGATAGACAAATCTTAGGCCAAAAACGTTTCAAGAAAAGACGATTCATAATCGTCTGCTGACGCAAACGCTTTGGGTTTCGGAACGCAACACGAGTCCGAAGCCGACACTACGACTCAACCGGAACATCCGGAAGAGAACGCTGACCCGGCCACGGTCGTCACGATCAAGGCGGTCAGCACGGCGATAATCGCCGAGTAAAATGCCCATGGCATAAAATAGAACTACGAGATGGCTTGATCCTCGAAAGAGGTACGTAGGCAGCTCGTCAAAAGACGAGTTCAGCTATCCCCCTCTCTAAAAAGGGGGGAGGGAGGGTGCGATACCGTGATACTCCCACATAGGAAAAGATGTGTTATTGTAATCGAAGTTTTAGAGACTTCAAAGCTTTTACTACAATATGCATCGCTCCTTTTTAAGACACTTGTGCCTCAGCAGCCTCATACGGCCCAAAATCACAAAACAATCCCTCTTCAGCACCGAAAATATAAGTATAGTCTTCAAAATAACTGCGAGACGTCGCCAAGTTAAAAGTCGAGACGATGCGAACAAATTGTCCGAACGAGACCACAAAAAACCTTACACTCCGTTCGTCAATTGGCCCCGACGAACACATCAGCCGTCTTAAACAAACGCAACTTGATCACTCTTTTGATCTTCGAACGTCCAACACAAGGACGAAAGCGCGCTACAAAAAAAAATCCAAAATTTTGGTTTAGCACTTCCAGTTGACTTAAAAATTGTCTCTGGAAAGATGTTCGATTCGTACCATACAAGTCATATAAGCTGAGAACCTATCGCGGACTTTAAATCGGTATGAATCAGGTAGAAATCGCAACAGGAAAATCGATAGCCGGCTAGTCACCGCACAAACCTTAAAACCGAGAGTAAACCTAGGTCTTGCCCTAAACCCATCGCATTGGTCTCAGAGATCTCAAAGACATGATATCTAAATGATACGAGATCCTAAAACATGTCTCTCCGTTCATATCTCAACGTTCCCGAAAGTTTGTAAGAATAAATAATTATTACGAAAACTCACGTCTCGAACAAACCAACAGATCGAACGCCTCAACGAAGATAAATGTGAGAAGACAACTCATGTTTACTTCAAACCTACTCAGTAACTCAAACAAACATCCATTATATATAAACTGCATACCGGTAGGGGATCAAAGCCACCAACGGCCACTCCCGATAAAAATAAAAACGGCCAGAACAGGCCCATACAAAGTTCGAAAGGCCACACTCGGCCGCAGAATACTAGAGAAGGGGAAAACTCCTTCCTGTCAAACATTCACCTCTCACAAATCAAAGTCAAAATTCCCGAAAAGGAAGCTCCGAATGCATCCGCAGGATAGTTCACTTCCTCATCGCCACCGGCAAACTCGGTCGTAGTCTCTATGGTATCAGGAGAAACTGGGATGGGATCCCAGAATCCCTGAATCCTCCCGTCGAGTGGAGAAATGAGCGTCTCAGCGTGAGCATGATCCTTCATGCCACCTTTCATTAATTCCATCTCCCTCTCGAAGACGTAGTCATCCGCTCGCGTCTTCCAAAGGCTCCCAACCAAACCATGGCACTCACGGAAGTCGCCCAGCAAGTTAAAAGCATCCTTGAGGTTCCCGTACTCGACCTGGAATTTAGAGGCACGAGCCTTCATCACCTCGACAATCTCCCTCTTACCCTTCCGTTTCTCCCTATGAACGACCTTCGCATGATCACGAGCGAGTCGAGCATCTCGCGCTAACATCTCATCCCGCATGCGAGCAAGATCCTTTTCCGCCTTCTCCGCTTTAAAGCGATAGATCATGGCTTCTCTATGGCTCGCCTAAAGGGCCGATCCAAGCAAGTTCAAGCCCTGTTAAACCGATGGACACATTATAAGCAAAAAAAAAATATAGTATATATACACTTGAAGCAATCGCCAAAACTCGTAAAAGCCTATACCCCGTTGATGATACGAAATCCTTCCGCGACGACTTTCGGCCTCACCGACTCGTTCGTGGACGGAGGAGCGTCGAAGCCCGAGGGAAGACCTGCGATGAAATCATCAAAATCCAGAATAGGGACCTCGCTCGTACCACTTCCATCGCCAAAAGCAAGATCAGGATCCCATCCTGGAAGCACGCAATCGTCCACCGAAAACTCCAGGCCACCGAGGTCGATATCTTTCCCCTTCGAAGAATTTAGCCCCGTCGCAACCGCGGGAGCAGCGTCGGGACCTTGATCGTCAGGCTCGGAATCACTCCCTGTTTCCCCGCCCAAAGCAGGACTAGGATGCGTAAACCTCAATGCCTTTCGAACTCTCTTCAGCGTAAAGGAAGTCCAGAAGAAAAGACCGTTCCTGAGCAGATCCCTAACCGCGATAATGTCCTCAGGGAACAGAGCAAGGATATTTATTAAGGGACGGTCGTTCGGCAACCTCTGGAACAATGGGATACAACTCTTCTCGACAGACGCAGCGTCCACACGAACGAAGAAGAAGAACTTCTTCCACGAGTTGAAATTAGAAGCAAACCCCTTAAACACTGACATGAAGTTCCGAGGGACCAGCCTGTACTTGTCTGTATCCTTGATGATCTGCAACCTAAGAAGTGCTTCAAAATGATCGACGGTAAGAGAAAGACCATGCTCATAGCTCAGGATCAGAACTCCAATAAGGTGCTGGATGCCAAGGGGATTCAGTTGGCTTATCGCCACCCCGAAACGATCCAACGCACGGACGATAATTTCGGGAATCGGGAACCACAAACGACAGCGCACTACGAACGCTTTGTAACAAGTAAAATAACCTTCTGGGGGACTACTGGCGGGCTCTCCTTGACGAGGAACCCTGAACTCCACCGCATCCGAAATATGGTAGAACGACCGCATGACTTCGAGGAATTCGCTAGTGCTCCTACTTGGTGCACCTTCCTCGACCAGACGACGGTTCATTACCGGGAATGATTTCTCTTTGGGAGGCGTGATCGAACCATAACACGCCGCCCACCATGCCTCGTCCTCGGCCGGGTCTACCGAATGGGGAACAAACTCTATCTTTGGCACACGGAGCTCTTCAGAAACGCTAGCGGGCAAGGACCCTTTCTTCGAACTCCTCTTCTTACTCGACATCTCGTGTTTTTTCTTTTTTATCAAGAAGGAAATGATAGAGAAAAAAAAGAAGGAATTTTTCAAGAAACCTCTCTATGAGAATGAGTAAGTGTAAAGATTGTGAAGAAATTACCTCCCTTCTTATAGGCATGAGAAATTACTATTTACTTGCGGATTTTCGGACACGAACTTCGCCTAAATAGACCAATCTCGTCCGAACTCGCCATACCGCACGTTGGGATCTCACTAAGAAATCCACGATCCTAACGAGCTGGGGGGCTAACTGTTGGGGTCGAAAACGGTCACGACAAAGTTAACGTCCAAATCTCCGCAGAATGCAAGTATGTCTTTTCGCAAACAAATCGTGCTTGGTCAAGAAAACATCACAACCTATGTTCCCTAGTATGAAGATCGGAACACAGACAAACCAAGACCGATCATTACGCTACAAACCGCACATCCACGCTGTCAGGTCGCTAAGTAGCGACCAAGCGTCCGTCCCGCTCGGTCGCTACACTCGGTCGCTACACTCGGTCGCTACGTAGCAACCGAGCGATCGTTCCGCTAGGTCGCTACGTAGCGACCGAGTGTTCGTCCCGCTCGGTCGCTATGTAGCGACCGAGCGTTCGTCCCGCTCGGTAGCTACAAAGCGACCGAGCTCTTCCGAAACATCGATACGACATTAGTCCATGCATCCTCGTCTACCCTTCGATGCTATCTCCCGAAGACCGTAGCGAACCCATTTCATGTTTCCCGCCATTCTAAGTCATCGATCAAACTTTACGATAAAAACGCGGAAAGTTCGTTCTTTATCGAAAGAAGTCGTAATAAACGCTTCGACTCAGAAGACGGCCCAAAGGGACCTAAGACATGACTCGAGGCCCAACTTACGATTTCTTAACTTACAGCCTGTAAGCCACATGACGGTTTACGCTTGGTTCCCAAGGAAAGATAAATGTCAAAGTTTCCACAGATAAATACGAAATTTTGAAGATAATTACGGAGATCGGAAAAAATGGAATATCTCCATTTTTTATGCTATGACGGCTTAAGGGCAGAAGAGGAAAAGCGTAAACCGACCAAGGAGCCAGTATATAAGGAGTCCTAGGTGAGAGGCATGAAGGAGGACTTTTGAGAGAAAACTTAGCACTTAGAGCGATTTAGGCATATTTCCGTTTTTGTTATTTGAGCTGCGACTCAACTAGGTTATTGCCGTCTTAGGGTTTTAGACTAGGAATCTCACCGACAGCTCTCGTAGCCCAGGCTCTTACCTTGTTGTAACGCTCAAACGTGAATTCGGAATAAGATCTACTTTGCTCTCTTTTTGATTTCTTATACTTTATCATTGTTATTCTCGTGTATATAAGGAGTCCTAGGTGAGAGGCAGAAAAGAGGACTTTCACACAGCAAACTTTGCACTTAGAGCGATTTTAGGAAATTTTCTGTTTTTGTTATTCGAGCTGCGATTCAATTAGGTTTTTGCCGTCTTAGGGATTTTAGAACTAGGAATCTCGCCGACAGCACTCGTAGCCCAGGCACTTACCTTGTTGTAAACGCTCAAACGCAGATTCGGAATAAGAACTATCTTGCTCACTTTTTCGATTTCTTATCTTATCTTATTAGCAAATATCCGAGACCTCTAGGAAACTAGGATTCTCCTACTTTCCTAATTTAAACGGAAATCGGCAGTGCGAATTTCGGTTCCCACATCGATCGATGCATAACTGTTGACATCGATCGATATGGATGCCAGAATGCGGGCCAAGCATATTTTATGACCGACTGAAGCCCAGAAGCAACCATAAATTACTAGAATACCCTTGGATGACCAGAAACCTTATTTATGTTATTTATAAGCCATTGTTGCCGGCTACGCTATCTAAGCTTTCTTGAATTCATTGTTCTTAGTTAGAAGAGAATGGAGAAACTCCTTCAGAGTCCTCCTGGAACTCCATTGTCTTTGGTTTTTATATCTATTGCAATTTCATGTATTCTTTCTATGATTTTTGTGACAAACTTCATGTCTGAATAGATCCACCTGTTAGGTTTAGGGTTCAGATAGGTTATGAGGGATTAGCCAAAATATAGAACTGCTAAGTTGTGATATTCATCATAGGATTGTTCTTACTGCTTGTGTTCTAGAGTCATGAACTAGAACCCTGATCTTGGAATAATTAGGCACAATGCGATTGCTTGGTCTTTTCTCTGAACTGAATTCTATTAAGCTAGGATTGCTAGAAACATACGAGAGTTGATTTAGGAACCCTAGTGAACACATATTCAACCCGATCGTAAAGCTTGCTAGAAGCGATATCGATCGATGATCTAATAAATTAATCGATCGATGTTGTGAAAGGTGTATCGATCGATAATCTTATAAAATAATCGATCGACACTTTCTACAAATCAACATGCGAGAGATGAGATCTTAGATCTATTGATAGATAATCTAGACATGCGAGAGCTGGTAGATTATTGTTATTGTTTAAGTTCTATAATATCTTGCAGGCAACAATTAGCCTCTATATCATTATAATCATGATTTCCTAAATAGAAACCCTAGATCTAGGAACCATTCTTCCATCAAACAACTCCTTGCCAAGCTGAACAATTGTCTTGTTCAACTTGTTTACTGCTTTATTTACTGGTTTGCTATATTTATTTACTGCTTTATAAACTATTAGCCTAGCTTAATCATATAACTATTAGATCTAATTGGTTCCCTAGCTCCCTGTGAATTCGATCCCTAAGTACTACAACTCGACCTCTTATTTGAGAGAGTATAAATCGCTCCTTAGGGTAATTTGAGTTATATCAAATTTGGCGCCGTTGTCGGGGAGCTTTGATCACCATTAGATCTTGCTTAGTTAGATTTAGTCTAGGTTTTACTATTGCATACATATGAGTACCAGAAGCAGCAAGGGAATAAGGCTTCCTACTAGTTGAGCCACTGGATTTGGAACGCGTGATCCATAAGTCTAAGAGGGCAGTCGACACCCTCCAAGCAGCGATTGGCAGCGTAGAAATCCAAGCGTCGATCGATACTGTTCATCCAACGTCGATCGATAATGTTCACCCATCGTCGATCAACACTGTTCACCTTATGTCGATCGACACTGATCACCTGACGTCGATCGACATTGTTCACCCAACATCGATCGACACTGTTCACCTGACGTCAATCGACACTGATCACCTGAAGTCGATCAACACTGCCCATCAACCGTCGATCGACACTGCTTATCAACCGTCGATTGACACTATTCATCTGCCGTCTGACACCACTTGTTTGGAGGTAGAGAAGGTGGAAGTGCTTATTCTTAAGGTCGATGAGAATGGGATGTTAAGAGACGAAGAAGGTCGCACTCGCAACTGCGCAGGACAGTTAATTAATGCTCAGGGTGCTGTGATCCCCGATGTGATTGATGTTGCTGAGATGAATGACTTTGACCTGAGCCGAGAGTGGTATGATTGGGTAGGTCAAGACCCCTTCCAGGGCCTTCCTCACCAAGACCCCAGAAACCACATCAAGGAGCTTGAGGATCTCGTGTCAAGGAGTGAGCAGAATGAAGTGTCTGAATACCACATGCTCTGCAAAATCTTCCCCTATTCTATCTCTGGGGATGCATTCAGATGGTTCAGTCAACTGCAACCAGGATATCTAACCAGCTAGGATGACACTGAAAGAGCCTCCCTTTACAAATTTCTTGATGATGCTGAAGCAATTCAAGAAACAGAGAAAAATGATAAATGGGACAGGTTCTTGGCATCGTTAGATGAGGAGTATATGATTCCAATACAGGTGCTCGACAACATTATGGCAAAAAGGGATGAACAACATGTGTCTGGAGAGCTGAGCAGAGTAGAGGAAGCTGGTACTGAAGACACAACCTCAACGTCTACCAAGGGTACAACCTCAACATCGATCGACGATGTAGAAAAAGAAGCCCCTATGGAAGACTTCTTAGAGCTGGAGGAATGGCTTGAGGAGATGGATCAGAATTCAGAGAAGAAGCTTGATGACGATTAACACACTTCGAGAGGAGATCTGGAAACTTCAAAGGCTAGCATCGATAGACACCAACCTGCTGAGATCGATCGACAAAAAATTCACATCATCGATCAAAACCCACCCAACATCGATCGACACCGCCAACCAATTATCGATCGACACCACCCACCTAATATCGATCGATACCCATTGCTAGACACCTTACTGTCCCTAAACATCAGAGACCACCTATCTGGACAGAAGAAGCTGCTGGGTTTCACAAAAGAGTGAAGAGGATACATGATCCTGTGAAGATTGTGGTTCCATCCGCTGTATTTGAAGCTGAATCTCCTATTCCACCTGATTGAACTATGCAGTTCAGTTCTTACAATAAGGTATTGGCTGATCATCAGCACGTAGAAGCTTCTCAGAGAGGGTTGCGATTTAGAGATGAAGTCGATAAGGACCCAGCAGAAGCATCATCAGTCAACACCGACCAGATACCATCGATCGACACTACCACTTCACCATCGATCGATACTACACCTTCACCATCGATCGACACTACCACTTCATCGTCAATCGACACTAGGCGCATATCATAACAGAAAGAATTCGATGTATGTGAAAATCTTAGGGATGGAGATACCACTACGCGATCAGACAAGTATGGGGGAAGAAGAGGAGGAATTGGGAGAAGAAAAAAGGATCAAAGACGGTCCTCAAGTATCATTAATTCCTCGCTTCTCAGATGGTATCAGGAAATCCAGAGTGCGCAGCAGATGCTTCTTAGAGCTGGAGGAATGGCTTGAGGAGATGGATCAGAATTCAGAGAAGAAGCTTGATGACGATTAACACACTTCGAGAGGAGATCTGAAACTTCAAAGGCTAGCATCGATAGACACCAACCTGCTGAGATCGATCGACAAAAATTCACATCATCGATCAAAACCCACCCAACATCGATCGACGATGTAGAAAAGAAGCCCCTATGGAAGACTTCTAGAGCTGGAGGAATGGCTTGAGGAGATGGATCAGAATTCAGAGAAGAAGCTTGATGACGATTAACACACTTCGAGAGGAGATCTGGAAACTTCAAAGGCTAGCATCGATAGACACCAACCTGCTGAGATCGACGACAAAAATTCACATCATCGATCAAAACCCACCCAACATCGATCGACACTGTAGCAAAACTCGATCGACACTGTAGCAAGGAAATCGACGACACTGTAGCAAGGAAATCGACGACACTGTAGCAAGGAAATCGATCGACACTACCACTTCACCATCGATCGATACTACACCTTCACCATCGATCGATACTACACCTTCACCATCGATCGACACTGTAGCAAGGAAATCGATCGACACTACCACTTCACCATCGATCGACACTGTAGCAAAACTCGATCGACACTGTAGCAAAACTCGATCGACACTGTAGCAAGGAAATCGACGACACTGTAGCAAGGAAATCGACGACACTGTAGCAAAAACTCGATCGACACTGTAGCAAAAAACCAGGAGTTACTGTAGCAGTGTTACTGTAGCAGGACAGTGTTCATCGGAAAAAAAGTTATGTTTTATTAGTTATCTTTTACTGACTTTTAGTGTTTTTGTTTATGATAGGTAAAAGGAAAAAGATCTTTTACTGACTTTTAGTGTTTTTGTTTATGATAGGTAAAAGGAAAAAGATCCAAGGAAAAAGAGTTGATATACCAGAAGCGATCGACGATAACCGGCCATTTTCGGTCGACAGGGCATCACGAGTATCGATCGATCGCCGCTCACCATCAGTGATCAGGTATAACGTTTCACCTTGTTAAATATTGTCCTCATGGTTTATTTCCCTACCATCTTAGAATGTATAACACTGGTCAAAGCGTTGTTAAAGTGTGGGGGAGGTTCTACTATTATTTTGTGTAATAGTTAGCTATTTAAAAAAAGATCCGAGTAGACGATTCCTTAGCATATCGACCGATGAGACCAGTTCGATATCAATCGACAGCAGTTCAGATCCAACAATCGATTGTCTCTTCATTGTGTCGAATGATTGCTCTAGCCATCGACTGATGAGACCATGTCGCTATCAGTCGACAACACTTCATCAACAACGATCGATTGTCACTTCATTGTGTCGATTGACACTGAGCAGGTCATCGTTCTTACTTGATAAATTATGTACTTATGATTATTTTTCACCATAACTCCGACTAGATATACACTAGGGACAGTGTACTTTAAGTCTGGGGGGATGTTTACTAATATTAGTGTGTTCATGAGTCTTATAAAAATGTCTTCAAAAGAGTTTTGTTGAGTCAAGAAGGGGATAATGAACTTATTTGATTTTTGCATGTTATCTAACCACTCTTTAGCAGCATTCTAGATTTACTAATTGCAGATAGTACTAAAGATACTAAAGTGGATCAATCTGTCAACTATTCACACTTCCTGAGATTGTTTGAAGGAATCAGAGCTGACCTCCAACACTAAACCTGACACAACTGCTAGTCTTGAGGCTTGGTATACATTGGATCAAATTCTTCAAACAAGTCTGGAAGGTAAAGCCTTGTGTAGATTTATGACATTTTATCTATCTATTTCGACCCTAGATTTATAGGTAGAGCTATTTATTTTAAAAAAAAAAACGAAAAAGAAGGAAAAAGAAAAAAATAATATATAAATATATATATATATATATATATATATATATATATATATAGGTGTTGGTTAGGTGGAATCTGAACAAGACTTGGTGGCTACAACCATTAAGGCTTGCTTCATAAGGATTCCAACAAAAATAATTCGAACGGGACTTGGTGGCGGAAATCATCAAGGTTCGATTCACATAAATTCTTGGATATAGGTCAAAAAGAAGTGAACAGGACTTGGTGGCAACCACCATTAAGGCTTGATTCATGGAAGTCTGTCCAATCTTGGTCAATGATCTTGCAATATAAGCAGACTTTGACTGAAGAGAGAAATTAGTAGAGAGAAAAGATATGAACTAACTTTTACTTGCAGATCCAGACACTTGTTTGAAAATCCTTGCATCCTGTGATCGATACTCCTAAGGTAAAGCTTGCACTTTTATTTATGCTAGAAATGAGGTTGGTAGAGGGGAATTTCAGGCAGGAATTACTAAGTTGTTGGCTAGGTGAATTTGGTTGCTAAGCTAGGATATGGTATAATGTGCTTTTGTGATTAAGATGTCTTAGATGTGGATTGCAATATTGTAGAGTGATGATTCTAAGTTTTAAATCATGTGAATCCCTGCTGTTTTCAAACCTTTTTCAGAGAGACTGCCAGTCTGTTTTGCTTGAGGAAAAGCAAAAGGATAAGTCTTGGGAGTTTATTTAGAGTGTTTACAGGCTCAGGGACGATTTGGAGGAAAGTGGTGATTTTGGTGTCTTTTGGAGCCTTTTGAGGTGCAGAACTGCACAGACGCGTCGGATGTCTAGCTATGGATTGTGACCTTCCCACAGTTAGATTGATCCCATATTTTCATACAAGATAGAGCTTTGAGTTAGCTTTCCAATGCCACCGGTTTGAGGTCAAGCAGCATCTTGTAGAAGAGGTTATGCCCGTTTTTCTGAGGAGTGGTCAGTCTACCTCGCGAGAGGAAACTGTCGAGAAGATGAACGTATGTCGATCGATGCAGCACTCTTGACATCGATCGATATGGATGCCAGAATGCGGGCCGAGCATATTTTATGACCGACTGAAAGCCCAGAAGCAACCACAAATTACCAGAATACCCTTGGACGACCATAAACCCTATTTATGTTATTTATAAGCCATTGTTGACGGCTACACTATCTAAGCTTTCTTAAATTCATTGTTCTTAGTTAGGAGAGAAATGAGGAACTCTTTCAGAGTCCTCCTGGAACTCAATTGTCTTTGGTTTTATATTTATTGCAATTTCATCTATTCTTTCTATGATTTATGTGACAAACTTCATGTCTGAATAGATCCACCTGTTAGGTTTAGGGTTCAGATAGGTTATGAGGGATTAGCCCAAAATATAGAACTGCTAAGTTGTGATATTCATCATAGGATTGTTCTTACTACTTGTGTTCTAGAGTCATGAACTAGAACCCTGATCTTAGAATCATTAGGCACAATGCCATCGCTTGGTCTTTACTCTGAACTGAATTCTATTGAGCTAGGATTGCTAGAACATACGAGAGTTGATTTAGGAACCCTGGTGAACACATATTCAACCCGATCGTAAAGCTTGCTAGAAGCGATATCGATCGATGATCCAATAGATTAATCGATCGATATTGTGAAAGGTGTATCGATCGATATTCCTATAGAATAATCGATTGACACTTTCTACAGATCAACATGCGAGAGCTGAGATCTTAGATCTAGTGATAGATAATCTAGACAAGCGAGAGCTGGTACATTATTGTTATTGTTTGAGTTCTATAATATCTTGCAAGCAACAATTAGCCTCTATATCATTATAATCATGATTACCTGAATAGAAACCGTAGATTTAGCAACCATCCTTCCATCAAACAACTCCTTGCCAAGCTGAACAATTGTCTTGTTCAACTTGTTGACTGCTTTATTTACTGCTTTGCTATATTTATTTACTGCTTTATAAACTATTAGCCTAGCTTAATTATACAACTATTAGATCTAATTGGTCCCCTAGGTCCATGTGAATTCGATCCCTAAGTACTACAACTCGGCCTGTTATTTGAGAGAGTATAAATCACTCTTTAGGATAATTTAAGTGATATTAACCCCTACGAGGCTACATAGCCCGCTTCAATGAAGAGAAGGTGGCTATTCCCGAATGCAGCATCCCCATTGCTATCTCTGCCTTCAAGAGAGGCTTGCTCCCCGATCGACCTCAATAAGGAGTTAACCAAATACCAGTGCAAAACCATGGAAGACGTCCTATCTCGAGCCTGCGCAAAGGTAAAATGCAAGGAAAATGTTGCCAGCCAAGCAAGGCACAACAAAAGCAAGATCCCAGGACAATCAGATCAGACCAAACCGAGCGAGACGAGGAACCCTCTCGAAGACTAGCCAGGGATTCCGGAAATTGAAACCGGGGCAGATACCAGAACTGGCCGATCGAGAAGGCGGATGGGATGGCAGTGTCCACGTGGCCAGACATCTCTCACCTCTCCTTCTCAAGGCCGGAGCTGATCAGTGTTCTGAGGCAGATGGGCCAATAGGTAAAGTGGCCTCAGAAGATGAAAGCACCTGACTCTTTCAAGAACCCTAGTTTCTGGTGCGACTTCCACCTAGACCACGGTCACAAAATGGAGGACTGCATCGCACTGAAGATCAAGGTCAACGAGTTGCTTAAGAAAGGACACCTCAGGGAGTTCCTTTCCGAGAAGGCCAAGAGCCATCTAAGCAAGGAGACAATAGGAAAGCCCACTGAAGCTGCTCCCGTCTCGCCACCTCGACAAGACCGAGTGATCCATGTCATATCGGGTGGTTCGGAGATCAGCGGCATAAGCCACGCAGCCGCGAAGAAAAGCACCTGGAACGCCAAGCACGGCCTAGAGGCAGCCAAGCAAAAACGCCGCTCATAGGTACGGACGAAATAAGTTTCACGGCCAAGGAGCATAAGAATGTTCTCACCCCACATCACGACGCCTAATAGACCATGGGATTTTACCCACTGTTACCCATGGTTAATTAGTGTTTTAATAACTAATTACTATTATATAAAGTCTATTTAGAGTATATACATGTTCAGGTACGTTCTGGAGAAATATGGTGATTTTGGAGCCTTTTAAGGTGCAGAAATGCACATATGCGTCAGATGTCTAGCTATGGATAGAAACCTTCCCACTGTTATATTTAGCCCATAGTTTTACACAAGATACAGCTTTGAGTTAGCTTTCCAATACCACCGGTTTGAGGTTAATCAGCATCCAATAGCAGAAGTTATGCCCGTTTTAATAAAGAGTGATCAGTCTGCCTCGCGAGAGGAACCTGTCAATGAGATGAAGGACTGTCGATTATGAAACAGCATTGGTGTCGGTCAACAGTGATGCCAGAATATAGGCTGAGCATATTTTATGACCGACTGAAGCCCAGAAGCAACCACAAATTACCAGAATATCCTTGGCGACCAGAAACCATGTTTATGTTATTTATAAGCCAGTGTTGATGGCTGCACTATCTAAGATTTCTATTCTATTGTTTCTCTTTGGTTAGGATAGAAGGGAGGAACTCCTTCAGACTCCTCCTGGAACTCCTTTGGTTTTTTTTATCTATTCTATTACAGTTTTATATCTATTCATCTATGATTTTCTATGACAACTTCATGTCTAAATAGATCCACCAGTTAGGTTTAGGGTTCAGATAGGATAAGGGATTTGTCCAAAATATATAATTGCTAAGTTGTTAGGATATCCATCAATTTAATTGAACTTACTGCTTGTGTTTTATAGTAGCTAACTAGAATCATGTTGTTAGGATAATTAGGCGCAAGCGAGAGCATGGTCTATTGCCTGAACCATTCATATTGTGTTAGGATTGCTAGAGAAAGACAAGAGTTGATCTAGAAACCTAGTGAACATAGTTCAAACCTAGTCGCTAAAGCTTGCTAGAAGGATCGTCGATCGACAACTCGGTAGTTGTATCGATCGATGGTCTGAAAGGTGTATCGATCGACAGCTCATTGATAGCGTCGATCGACACTTTCTCAAGATCAATATGCGAGAGTTGAGATCTTAGATCTAGTAATAGGTAATTTAAACATGCAAAATTTGATAGATTATTGCTTAGTTTGAGTGTATGTTTCAGCACCTTGAGCCCATAGTTATTGCAACTCATGTATTAGTGGCTTAAGAAACACATCAAGTGATCTCTTAGGATGCTCTGGTCCGGGAACGAGAATTGAGAGAAACAAAAACTCTCGTCGCAAGCACAAGTTTGGCGGTAAGTTGTATGGTGTAAGAATGACTGGCCATAGAGAATATTGTCTTTCACTCTTGCCAAACGGGCTGAAACCATCAGTACATAATCCAAGGTAGACATTTCTTCTCTCATACGCAAAGTCGGGATATGTTGATTGGAAATGCTTCCACGCTTTTGCATCTGAAGGATGTCTAATCTCATCATTTGTTGAATGCTCCGCATGCCATCTCATTGGTTGCGCTGTGCGTTCAGACTGATACAACCTCTGCAACATTTCTGTCAAAGGCAAATACCACATCCTTTTAAATGGCACAGGAACTCTTCCACTCGTATCTTTATAACGAGCATTTCCACAAAATTTGCATGTAACCCGCTGTTCATCCGCCCTCCAATAAATCATGCAGTATCGCTGCATACATCTATTACCTGATACGATAAACCAAGACCAGCTACCAGTTTTTGAACCTCGTAGTATGAACCAGGGGCTACATTATCCTCAGATAGAATACCTTTTACAAAATCAGCAATCGTGATCCACACAGTCTTCAGCCAAATTATAATATGTTTTAATGTCCATCAGTCTTGTTGCAGATGATAAAGCTGAATGACCATCTCTGCAACCTTTGTACAAGGGTTGCTTTCCAGCATCCAACATATCATAAAATCTCATAGCTTCTGCATTGGGTAAATCTTCCCCTCTAAAACGATTATTTACCATCTGCTCAGTACCTACACCATAATCTACATCCATTCTATATGATTCTTCTAACCTAACCGCAGGCTGAGGTTCGCTAGTACTACCATATTCATAATCAGTTTCTCCATGATGATACCAAATTTTGTAACTTCGTGTAAACCTATTCAAATATAGATGAGTCCAAACATTCCACTCTTTAATAATATTTCTATTTTTACAATTAGAGTAAGGACATCTTAACATACCTGTTTCTGCTTCCGGATGTCGTTGAACTAACCCCATGAATTCGGTTATACCTCGTTTGTATTCATCCGTAAGCAATCTCGTGTTCGGATCCAAATGAGGTCGATCGATCCAAGAACGATAATAATTTGAAGAAGACATGCTTTTTTCAATCAAATTTGTGTGTAAATATAGTATGTGAGAGGATGAAGAAATGGAGTGAATGAAAAGGTTGGGGGTGCGGGTATTTATAGATGAAATGCTGCCGACAGTACCGAGGAAATTCCGACGGAATACCGACGGCAATGGCTCTTTCCTCGGAATTTCCTCGGAATTTATAAAATCCCCCAACGGCTCTCTAACGGCTATAATATATCCTTGGATATTCGTCGATGTTTTCTGAGGAATATGATTTCCTCGGTATTTCATCGGTATATTCGAGGAAATTCGAGGAAACCCAAATTTTGGTTTTCGAATTTCCTCGAAATTCGCCGAATATTCG
>CM028702.1:410330-501626 GCA_016771965.1 Brassica carinata | reverse complement strand
GGAGTGCATGATTTCTTTACCTATCTCGTTGTTAACATAAATGGCGACGACGCTTCTCCACCCAAATGATTTGACAATGGCTGCAATGGCTTCGACCTGGAATGAGTCGTCGATAGTGGCTCGGACGAAGTAAGGATTGTCGATAGATTTAAGAAGAGGGCTCGTTGCAGAGAAATGACGGCACTTGAAATTTGTTGGCCACTTTAATCATAAACTCGGCTTGCATAGAGCTTCTTCCGATGATGGCGCTCACTTGCTCCTTCTTGATTAGGTCATAGGCTGTTTACACCACAAGCAAACAAAAAGGAAAAGAATGGTTAATCCTTTGTTTGGACCACTGAGAAGATCTTTTTCAGGCGCATGCTATCTCATCAACGAGTTCGACCAAGATCCTAAAGAATCTGTCTCCCTTTGAGGTATTGAACAAGACTAAACCACACCTTGGTCATTTGAGAGTCTTTGGGTGTTTATGTTATGTGATGGTTCCGGAGAGAGGAGGAACAAGCTAGAAGCAAAAGTACTAAAGCTATGTTTATTGGGTACTCAATCACTTTCGAGAGAATTACAAATGTTATGATCCATAACCAGGAGGGTTTTGGTATCGAGAAGAAGTGAAGTTTGTGGAGTCTAAGGATATTATGAGGGAAGAAATGGGAGACCTAGAGGATGTGTCAGAGCTCCAGCAGGAAGAACATGAGAGTGTTGTTGGAGAGGAGCTAGGGATAGGATTATCCCAAGATCCAGAAACCAGGTGTTGAGATAAGAGGATGGAGAGAAGATACATTGATATAGGAGAGTATTGGGGCTGAGAGTAACTTTGGGAATTTACCCGCGGTAACTTTGAGTTTTCTTGTGGTAACTAAGATAAAGAGCTTGGGAAGTTACATTGGACCCTTATGGTAAAGGGGATCCTTGAAGATGAGTCACGGATAAGGGAGGAGGTGTTTGGATAAGGTCTGGTCATAGGCTGAAAAGTGAAGCACTTTTACAGCCTGTCCAACATGTGAAGCAAAGGAGCTCCACGTCCATTGACCTCACATGATTATGGATTTGAAATCCCTTTTGTATTGCCTTATCTCTTCATATATATCTTGTATCTGAACATTAAATCAATTAATGGAGTTTTGAGTCTCTCTCTGGATTCTCTTACTAAAATCTCTTAATCTCTAATCTTTGAATCTAAGTATCTATGGTTGTTTGAATCATTCTCTAAACACAAAAGTGTTTATAGGTATCAGAGCCAGGTTCCTTGAAAAGGAGAGTGATTTCGTTTTTCTAAATGTTCTTGAGTGTTCTTGAGAGTTCTTGAGATTTTTCAAGAGTTAGATCCTTTAAAAGTCAGTTTGTGTCTGTTGGTGTTTCTTTTGGAGAGTCAGCTTCAAGGAGTCCATTTAGGTGTTTCACAGGTCAGAAGAGGGTCTAGCTAGTTGGTAAGCTTGGTGTGAGATTAGAAGCATTTGGGGAAGATCTAGGCTAAAGGTTGTTGCTTTAGGCTAAAGAAAATGGAGCTAGCTCACAAAGGTACATGGCGTGAAAGAGAGAGGGAATGAGTGGGGGTGGTTCTCCGGAGATGAAAACAACACTGAAAAAGTGTGGAGTTTGGAGAAACATATGAGAAAAGAGTCTTTGATGGGTAAAGCTGCTGAGAAAGATCAGACAGGGAAAACAAATGGAGATTGCTTTGAGTCTTGAAGAAAGTACTTGAGAAGATTGAAGATGTTTATGAGAACAAGATCAGTCTTAGGAGAGTGTATGAAGTCAAGAAGGTGATTAGTGAAGTTAAACGGGAAGAGAAAGGTTCAATAATCATGTGGGAAGCTGTATTTGTGGGTTGAACTACAAGGGTTGAGATCCATGTGGATGGGATACTTACAAAAGGCGGCGATCTTGAAGCTCTTGGCGAGCATGGAGTCATCATATGGGTGGCTGGTGGAGATGGTTCTAAGAGGAGCAGCTTCGAGGAATGGAAAGATCATTGTGCTTATAAGAAGAGGCGTATAAGAGATAATGAGAGATGATGAGAATAACCATGAGTAGGAGTGAGAGCTCATGGAAGCCAGCGGGAGTAGGAGTGAGCTTCAGAAGCTAACCATGAGTAGGAGTGAGGCTCATGGAAGGGAGTAGGAGTGAGACAGGAAGAAGAGGAGGTGCGAGAATGCTATCAAAGCCATCAACATAGGAAAGGGTAGGAAGAGAGTTGTGGGAGAGTGTTCTTACTCAGCCTACATGGGGGAATCAGTAGAAACAGTGGGGTGTTAAAGAGCGAGGAGGAGTGGAGCTGATGATGCATCACCAGGAAAGAATGGAAGTGTTCATGGAACAAGTACAAGCCTTAGCGACAAGCAGGAAGCATGCTATACAATCGAACTTAAACCCATTGTGATTGATTCTGGAGCAAGCCATCATATGATCAGTGATAGGGGGCTTATAAGTGAGATCAAGGCTGCAAGGAGTGTTATGATAGCTAATGGTGCTATGATCCCAATAGAAGGAGTGGGAAGCTAAAGCTGTTTGAGAAGGACTGCCTTCTACATGCCTCAGTTCACTTCAAATCTATTATCTGTGAAAGCTACCATTGATCTTGATTGTCAAGTAGTATTCAGACCTGATGAAGTTGAGTTTCAAGATTTGAAGACTGGGAGAGTTATTGGCGAGAGGAGACAGCAAGAATCAGCTATACCATCTTCAAATGGCTAAGAATTCTAAACTCCTTGATTACGTGTGCTTAAGTAGTCTTTGTTGATAGGTGTGATAGTATGACTTGGCATGCTAGATTGGGACATCCTCATGCTCGTGCAATTGAATTGATCATGCCTAATATGTCATTTAATCACTTAGAGTGTGAGGCTTGCATATTAGAAAGCATTGTAGGACTGTGTTTCCAAGTTCAGAAACTACTTATGAGCATTGCTTTGATCTAGTTCATTCAGATGTGTGGGCGGCTCCTTGTTTGTCTAGAGATAGCCAAGTACTTTGTGACATTCATTGATGAGAAATCTAAGTATACTTGGCTTACATTGCTTCCATCTAAAGATAGGGTGCTAGAAGCATTTATGAACTTCCAAGCATATGTATCTAATCAATACAATGCTCTTGTGAAGAATCTTGAGATCAGATAATGGAGGTGAATACATCAGCAATGCCTTCAAGAATCATCTAGCCAAGCATGGGATTGTGCATCAGACTAGCTGCCCTTATACACCACAGCAGAATGGTGTAGCTGAGAGGAAGAACAGGCACTTGATGGAGGTTGCTAGATCGATGATGTTTCATGCAAATGTCCCAGCGTTTTTGGAGTGATGCTGTGCTTGACTGCTTGCTATCTCATCAGCAGGGTTCCAACCAAGATATTGAAGAATCTGTCTCCATTTGAAGTGTTGAACAAGAGCAAACCTGTCATTGATCATCTACGTGTCTTTGGGTGTGTGTGCTATGTCATGGTTCGAGGAGAGCAGAGAAACAAGCTGGAGGCAAAGAGTACTAAGGCTATGTTCATTGGTTACTCTATCACTCGAAGGGGTACAAGTGCTATGATCTGAAGCAAGGAGAGTGATGGTATCTAGAAGTGAAGTTTGTTGAAACAAAAGGTTATTATGAAGAAAAGAGTGGGAAAATCTGAAGGATTTGTCTCAAGCTCCATCCGATAAAGCACAATCTTGAGAGTGTTGTTAGAAGCTTCGGGATAGGATTATCGGGGATCAGAAACGGAAGGAGGAGTCTCCCAATCAGAGTGGTGGAGCTGGAAGAACAACTCCTCTTGATCATGAGAGGGAATGGAACTGAATCTGGTGAGCAAGAGCAAAACCAAGAGGATTCAGGTCTTCATGATCAAGATACATCACAAGAAGTTGCGAACAATGAGGTTCAGTCTAGTGGAGAAGTGGATGAGGTTCAGTCTAGTGTAGAAGAACAAGTCAGACCGGCCAGTTCGGAAGAAGAGCAAGTGGAGCGGTTAGTGTGCAAACTGAAGATCAGGTTCAAGCTTTGAGGAGGAGCACAAGGATAAAGAGGATCCTTCCAACTGGGTAAACACGAGTGTACTACAATGCCCAGGCTGTGGAGCATCCTTCTGGCCGTGTGTTCCTTTGCTGAGTTTCGGAGGAGCATTATGCCTTTATGATTAGTCTAGATGAGAGTTATGTACCAAGGACTTATGAAGAAGCTATGTTAGACAAGGAATGGAAAGAATCAGTGGGAGCTGAAGCAGGTGCTATGATCAAAAATGATACATGGTATGAGAGTGAGCTGCCTAAGGGAAAGAAAGCTGTATCTAGTAGATGGATCTTCACAATCAAGTATCTTGCAAATGGACAGATTGATAGGAAGAAGACCAGATTGGTTGCAAGAGGATTTACACAGACTATGGAGAGGATTACATTGATACCTTTGCACCAGTAGCTAAGCTACATACAGTTAGGATTGTGTTGTCCATTGCAAGATACTTGATTGTGAAGATCCATCTATTAGATACAGCTTTCTTTCCTTTAGGCACTCTCATACCATGTATCATTTTTGATCATAGACCTTTCAGCCTCCATTCTTTCCATTCCTTGTCTAACATAGCTTCTTCATAAGTCCTTGGTACATAACTCTCATCCGCACTAATCATAAAGGCATAATGCTCCTCCGAAACTCAGCAAAGGAACACACTTGAGAAGGATGCTCCACAGCCCGGCATTGTAGTACTCTCGGTTTACCCAGTTGGAAGGATCCTCTTTATCCTTGTGCTCCTCCTCAAAGCTTGAACCTGATCTTCAGTTTGCACACTAACCGCTCCACTTGCTCTTCTTTTCCTCAACTGGCCGGCCTGACTGCTTCTTCTACACTAGACTGAACCTCATTGTTCAGAATCTCTTGTGATGTATCTTGATCATGAAGACCTGAATCCTCTTGGTTTTGCTCTTGCTCACCAGATTCAGTTCCATTCCCCTCTCATGATCAAGAGGAGTTGTTCTTCCAGCTCCACCACTCTGATTGGGAGACTCTCCTTCCGTTTCTGATCCCGGATAACCTATCCCGAAGCTTCTAACAACACTCTCATTGTTGCCTTATCGATGGAGCTTCGAGACAAACTTCAGATTTTCCCACCTTTTCTTCATAATAACCTTTTGTTTCAACAAACTTCACTTCTCTAGATACCATCACTCTCCTTGCTTCAGATCATAGCACTTGTACTCTTTTCCGAGTGATAGAGTAACCAATGAACATAGCTCTTACATTTTTGCTTCCAGCTTGTTTCTCTGCTCTCCTCGAACCATGACATAGCACACACCCAAAGACACGTAGATGATCAATGACAGGTTTGCTCTTGTTCAACACTTCAAATGGAGACAGATTCTTCAATATCTTGTTGGAACCCGGCTGATGAGATAGCAAGCAGCTCGAACTGCATCACTCCAAAACGCTTGGACATTTGCATGAAACATCATCGATCTAGCAACCTCCATCAAGTGCCTGTTCTTCCTCTCAGCTACACCATTCTCGCTGTGGTGTATAAGGGCAGCTAGTCTGATGCACAATCCCATGCTTGGCTAGATGATTCTTGAAGGCATTGCTGTATTCACCTCCATTATCTGATCTCAGCACCTTCACAAGAGCATTGTATTGATTAGATACATATGCTTGAAGTTCATAAATGCTTCTAGCACCCTATCTTTAGATAGCAATGTAAGCCAAGTATACTTAGACTTCTCATCAATGAATGTCACAAAGTACTTTGGCTATCTCTAGACAAACAAGGAGCCGCCCACACATCTGAATGAACTAGATCAAAGCAATGCTCATAAGTAGTTTCAACTTGGAAACACAGTCCTACAATGCTTTCCTAATATGCAAGCCTCACACTCTAAGTGATTAAATGACATATTAGGCATGATCAATTCAATTGCACGAGCATGAGGATGTCCCACCTAGCATGCCAAGTCATACTATCACCTATCAACAGCACTACTTTAAGCACAGAATCAAGGAGTTTAGAATTTTAGCCATTTGAAGATGGTATATGATTCTGCTGTCTCCTCTCGCCAATAACTCTCCCAGTCTTCAAATCTTGAAACTCAACTTCATCAGGTCTGAATACTACTTGACAATCAAGATCAATGGTAGCTTTCTTCAGATAATAGATTTGAAGTGAACGGAGGCATGTAGAAGGCAGTGTCCTTCTCAAACAGCTTTAGCTTCCCACTTCTTCTATTGGGATCATAGCACCATTAGCTATCATAACACTCCCTGTTGCAGCCTTGATCTCACTTATAAGCCTCCTATCACTGATCATATGATGGCTTGCTCCAATCAATCACAATGGGTTTGAGGCTCGATTGTATAGCATGCTTCCCGCTTGCTGCTAAGGCTTCACTTGTTCCATGAACACTTCCATTCTTTCCTGGTGATGCATCATCAGCTCCACTCCCTTTCTCCTGCTCTTTAACACCCCACTGTCTTCTACTGATTCCCCCATGTAGGCTGAGTAAGAACACCTCCCACAACTCTCTTCCTACTCCTTTCCTATGTCAGATAAGTTTTGATAGCATTCTGCACCTCTTCTTCCCGAAGCCCTCACTCCTACTCCCTGTTAGCCTCCATGAGCTCTCACTCCTACTCATGGTTAGCTTCAAGCTCTCACTCCTACTCCCGTGGCTTTCCATGAGCTCTCACTCCTACTCATGGTTAGCCTCTCATCATCTCTCATTATCTCATACTTCTTATAAGCACAGATCTTCCATTTCCTAAGCTGTTCTCTTAGAACCATCTCCACCAGCCACCCATATGATGACTCCATGCTCGCCAAGAGCTTCAAGACTGCCGCTTCTTGTGTAGTATCCCATCCACATGGGATCTCAAGTAGTTCAACCCACAAATGTTGTAGCTTCCTCACATGATTATTGAACCCTTCTCTTCCTGGTTTAACTCACTAATCACCTTCGACTTCATACACTCTCCTAAGACTGATCTTGTTCTCATAAACATCTTCAATCTTCTCAAGCAAAGTATTTCTTCAAGACTAAAGCAATCTCCATTTGTTTCTCTTGCTGTCTGATCTTCTCAGCAGCTTTACCCATCAAAGACTCTTTTCTTCTCATGGTTTCTCCAAACCCACACCTTTTCAGTGTTGTTTTCATCTGTGAGAACCACCCCCACTCATTCTCTTCTTCACGCCTTGTTGTACCAGATTGAAAGCTCCATTTTCTTTAGCCTAAAGCAACAACCTTTAGCCTAGATCTTCCCCAAATGCTTCTAATCTCACACGCCAAGCTTACCAACTAGCTAGACTCTCTTTCTGACCTTGTGAAACACCTAAATGGACTCCCTGAAGCTGACTCTCCAAAAGAAACACCACAGCACACAAACTTGACTTTAAAGGATCTAACTCTTGAAAAATCTCAAGAACTCTCAAGAACACTCAAGAACATTTAGAAAACGAAATCACTCTCCTTTTCAAGGAACCTGGCTCGATACCATAAACACTTTTTGTGTTTAGAGAATGATTCAAACAACCATAGATACTTAGATTCAAAGATTAAAGAGATTAAGAGATTTTAGTAAGAGAATCAAGAGAGAGAGACTCAAAACTTATTAATTGATTTAATGTCTCAGATACAAGATATATATGAAGAGATAAGGCTAATACAAAAGGGATTTCAAATCCATAATCATGTGAGGTCAATGGACGCTGGAGCTCCTTTTTGCTTCACATGTTGACAGCTGTAAAAAGTGCTTCACTTTTCCAGCTGACCAGACCTTATCCAAACACCTCCTTTATCCAGACTCATCTTTGGGTGGATCCCTTTACCATAAGGGTCCAATGTAACTTCCCAAGCTCTTTACCTTAGTTACCACAAGAAAACTAAAGTTATCGGTAAATTCCCAAAGTTACTCTCTTTCCAATACTCTTCCTATATCAATGTATCTTCTCTCCATCCTCTTATCTCAACACCTGTTTCTGATCTGGGATAATCCTATCCCTAGCTCTCCAAACACCTCGTTGTTTTCTCTGCTGGAGCTCTGACATATCCTTCTAGGTCTTCCCATTTCTTCTCCTCATAATATCCTTTTCAGACTCCACAACTTCACTTTCTTCTGATACCAAACCCTCCTGGTTATTGATCATAACATTTGTACCTTCTTCGAGTGATTGAGTACCAATAAACATAGCTTTTAAGATTTTGCTTCTAGCTTGTTCCTCCTCTCTCCCGAACCATCACATAACATAAACACCCAAAGACTCTCAAATGACCAAGGTGTGGTTTAGTCTTGTTCAATACCTCAAAGGGAGACAGATTCTTTAGGATCTTGGTCGAACTCTGATGAGATAGCATGCAGTCCTAACAGCATCCCCAAAACCTCTTTTGAACATTTGCAGATGATCACCCTACTTCCATCGTGCCTATTCTTTCTCTCAGCCACCCCATTCTGCTGTGGTGTGTAAGGACAGCTTGTCTGGTTGCACAACTCATGCTTTGCTAGATAACTCTTGAAAGCATTGCTAGTATTCTCCTCCATTATCGATCTAGCACCTTCACAAGAGCATTGTATTGATACATATGCTTGGAAGTTCATAAAGGCTTCTAGACTCTATCTTTAGAGGGAATCAAAGTGACCATGTATACTTTGATTTCTCATCAATAAAAGTTACAAAGTACTTACACTTCCTAGACTCCTACACGGAGATGTCCACACATCTGAAAGTGAACTAGATCAAAGCAATGCTCATATATAGTCTCGATGCTGGAAAGACAAATTTACAATGCTTTCCTAATATGCATGCTTCACACTCCAAGTGATTAAATGACATATTAGGCATGATTAACTCAATTGACGAAAGCATGATGTCCTAATCTAGCATGCCAAGTCATACTATCACACCTATCAGCAGCACTACTCGCACATAGAGTTAATGGGATTAAGAGTCTTAGCCTGTTTGAGATGATATAAGTGATGCTTGCTATCCCTCTGCCATGACTCCAGTCCAAATTCAAACTCAACTTCATTTGGCCTGAATACTACTTGACAATCCAGATCAATTGTAGCTTTCTTAACAGATATCAGATTTGAAGTGAACTGAGGCAGATATAGGCGTGGAGCTCTTCTCAAACAGCTCTGAGGTTTCCCATTCCTTCTATCGATCCGAGCCATTAGCTATGGTAACAATCTGTTGCAGCCTCATCATTTATGACTCCTATCACTGATCATAGGATGTTGCTCCAGAATCAATTATGATAGGTTTAGAGGCTGTGTGAATCGCTTTGTTTCACTCTCATAGCCTGGGAAAGATCTTTTCTTTTCAACCAGTTCATACACACACTTAACAAACTCATCCCATTCTTTCTTTGTGATTGATCCCTCTCCTCCTTTGGTCTCCCTTGCCTCCTTTTGCAATTCTACACCATCTTCTTACTGATTCTCCCAAGTAAGCAGAGTATGAACATCTCTCCTATAACCATCTCAAGTATATCTTGATTCTTTCAAGATCACACTCCACCACTGTTGCTCGTGACTCAGCTACTCCTTTCTCCATGCCCTTCTTCATTAACCACTCCCTTAGAAAGTTTCAACCTTCCCTTTCATACCAGACCTCCCTTCCATCTTTTCTGGTTTCCTGCTCATCTCCCACACATCACAAGTGTGTTTAACAAGCTCACATACCTCTTCCATAAGAAGCTAAAGATCACATTCTGTTTCCTCCTTTCGACCACATCTCGATTTCCGATGTGTGTGCTTCACCACATCTAACTGACCTACTTTCAGCCTTCCCACAAGTTGATAACACTCATCCTCTCTGTCTCAAGCCATGATCATCCCTTTGTCCTCACGACTTACAATCCGGACTGCTTAAAGTTGCTTCAATTCACTTCTTGTGTTCTCAACAACTTCTTATTTCCTGGTGATTCAGACCTCTTGTTCTGACCTTTCAAGAGCCATTTCCATGAAAGGTTTCTTCATGACTGTTCCATAACCCACAGCTTCAAAGCTCCCTTTATCCATCTTGAACACACTCCATCCATTTCTTCTTCACTCTTATGCATTAAAACCTGTGTCACTCTGTGAGGTTGCTTGAATCGCACTGTGACAACCTCCCAAATACCTTAAACTGAAGAACAGCTCAAGAACAGCTCAAGAACAGCTCAAGAACACCAAGAACACACAACAGATTTCAGAAATCACCACCTTCCTTGCCAACCTCAAGCCTGATACCATATACACTTTTTGTATGTAGAGTGATGAATAAATATCAAGAGATGATTAGTGTAGATTTTGGATTTCAAGAGACTGCAGAATAAAGAACAAGAGAGAATACTCAAAACTCCATCCATTGATTAATGAGAGAGCTTTACAACATATATGAGTAGGATACATCAAATCGCCCAGGTTCAGTCTAGTTAGGATAAGAAGTATGTGTAGTCAAAGATGCCTTATTCAAACTAGCCAATAAGGTTCCTAACATGCTTGGGTATCTTGTTTAGCTTTCCAGCTATGCCAGCCTGTCTAAAAGCTTTCTTCCTTGACCAGACCTTATCCAAACTCCTCCTCTTGCTATCCATTTCTATTTCCAAATAGTGCAAGGTAACTCCCAAGTCTTTTATATTCAGTTACCACAGTAACAATAAAGTTACTGTGGTAAATCCAAAGATATTGCCAGTTCGCAAATTCCTTCCTCATCCATGTCAACTCTTCATCTCCTCATCTCAACACCCAGTTTGGGAATAGCACAGCTTCTTCGGCTGCTCTAATCAAACCAGGATGAACTACTTCTGAGAAGCTTGATTTGATACATAAAGCGGTTGGAGAATCACCGTGAAGTTGAATAAACTTGGCAGGTTTAGCAGACAGTTATCCCACTTTCAACCGGTGATTCCGCTTTGGGAATAGCATAACTTCTTCGCCGCTCTAATCAAACCAGATGAATCACTTTGTAGAAGCTTGATTCGATACAGTGGTGAGAACAGAAGTTGAATAAATCATGAGTTGGCATGAAGAAGTTATCCCAATTTAAATCAAAGTTCCCGCTTGGGAATAAAGACGCCTTTCTTCGCTGCTCCAATCAAACCAGGATGAATCACTTTGTGAGAAGCTTGATTTCAATACATAAAGCGGGTGGAGAATCACCAGGAAGTCAATAAATCCCATAGGAGCTGGCATGAAGAAGTTATCCCACTTTCAAATCGTGATTCTGAATATTGCCGCTCTTAATAAACAGATAACTTTGCAGTTTTGATTGGGATATGCTAAAGTGGCGGAGAATCAGGAAGTTGGACAATCTTCATGAGCCGGCATGAAGAAAAGAGTTCAATCAGGGTGATTCCAGTTTGCTTGGGACAAGCTTCTGCTCTAATCAAACCAAATGGGAAAATCAGGATGAATCACTTTTGTGCACTTGATTTGGATACATAGTGGTGGAGAATCTCAGTTTATCAACCATAGAGTCGTAAGCACGAAGAAGTTATTCCACTTTCAAATGGTGATTCAGCTTCATGCAACAATATTTTCTCGTTTAATAAACCAGATGAATCACTTTTGTGCTGTCCTGATGGATACATAGTGGTGGAGAATCGTCGCGAGCTGAATAGCCCGTAGAGTTGGCAGAAGATTATCCACCAGTTGTGATTCAGTTTGCTTGGGGAATACATCGTCTTCAATCAAACCAGATGAATCACTTAGCAGCTGATTTGGATACAAAGTGGTGTGAGCAATCACCGAAGTTGAATAAACCATAGAAGGGCATGAAGAAGTTATCCACAACCGGGTGATCAGTTCAGCCAGAATACAGCCTTCAGTGGTTTATCAAATCAGATGTCGGCCTTTGATTCCGACATAACCGGTTGAGAACAGAAAGTTGAATAACTCATAGAAAGGGCAGAAGAAAGAATCCATCTTTCACCGGTGATTCCAGCCTGAAGAATACATGCTGTCGCTTCATCAAATTGTGATTTAATCATTGCATAAGTTTACTTGACACATAGTAAGGAGAATCAGAAAGCCGAATAAATTACAGAGTCACATGAAGAAAGTATTCCACCAAATGTGCGACCTGCTCCAGCCAGAATAACAAGCTTTCATCGTTCCATCAAATCAGACGAAATCACTTTAGGCAGTTGATTTCTGCATAAAGCGGTGGAGAATCACCAGAAGTTGAATAAATTCATGAAGCCAAGGCGGTTAGCGTCAGTTTCTAAATTGATCTCCAGCTCCTCAGCCAGAATACATTGTCGCCCAAGTGATTTAAATCACTTTGAAATGTTTCGATTTCGGGATACATAAATGGTGAGCAATCATCAGTATTATCCATAGGAAAGTTGGCATTTAAAGTGTTATTCACCTCAAACAAAAGATCAGCTCAGCTAGAATATGCCTTTTGAAACAAATTAAAGATGAATCACTTTAAATGATTTGGATATTAAAAGTAGGAGTAATCATCGTGAAAGTTGAATAAATTACAGAGCCGCATGAAGAATTATTCACTAAACTGTGACCCAGTTTAAATACACGCTTTCGTCGTTTAATAAACTGTGATGAATCATTTGCAAGAAGCGATTTGGATACATAAAAGTGGTGGAGACCAGAAGTGAATAAATTACAGGAGTTGGAGAAGAATATCCCACTTAAATCGCGATTGGTTTCACCAGAATAACATTGTCGTTTCATCAAAACTGCGGGATGAAATCACTTTCGTAAGAGCATGACGGGATACATAAAAGTGGTGAAGAATCATCAGAAGTTGAATAAATTCATAAAGCTGGCATGAAGAGTGTTATGTCTCATTTCAACAGTGATTCAGCCAGCTTTGGGGACAGTTAATGCTATTCTCGCCGTCTACCGGGCAAACCGGTGATGAATCATTTTGAGTTGCTGATTTGGATACATAAAGCGGTGGAGAATCACCAGGAAGTGGTCAACAAATTATATTAAGCATGAAGAGTGTTATCCCACTAAACAGTGATCTCCAGCTCTTCAGCTTTCATACGCCGTCGTTTCTAATAAACTGGTGATGAATCACTTTAAAGAAGTTGACGGATACACAAACTGGTCGAACAGGAAGCTGAATAAATCATGGTGGAGTTGCATGAAGAAGTTATCTCACTTTCAAATCGTGTGATCTCAGCCAGCTTTGGGAAGTCAACACAGTTTCCTTTCGCCGCTCTCATCAGTGATGAATCACTTTATATTTCTGATTTATACATAAAGGGTGGAGAATCACCAGAAGTTGAATGCACCAGCAGAGTTGGCAGAAAGAAGCCCACCAAATCGGTGATCTCCAAAGCCAGCTGGGAATAAGCGTTCTCGTCGTTTCTAATAAACTGGATTTAATCATTGCAAGAAGCTTGATTTACATAGCGGCGGAGAATTGGAGTTGAATAAATTATAACTGAGGCGGTTAGTGCCATTCAACAAAAGATTCAGCTCTTCAGATTGGGGAATAACATGTTGCCTTTCACCAAACCAGGATGCACTTTGTGCTTCGGATTTGGACATAGGTCGACAGTTGAATAAATCTTCACAGAGTTGGCAGAAGAAAGTTATCTCTCACTCAACAAAAGATTCCAGCCTGGGAATATACTCTGCCGCTCTGTCAAAATCCGGTGATGAATCACATTGGTAGCAAAGCGATTTGGATACATAGCGGTGGAGAATACTGTGAAGTTGAATACCATAAAGACTTGTGTCATGAAGAAAGAAATTTCACCTCAAATCAGGCATTCAGCTTTTCAGCCAGAATAGCACATGCCGTCGTTTGAATAAACTGCGATGAATCACCCAGCAAGCTTCGACGGGATACATAAGCGGTGGTGAATCACCAGGAAAGCTGAATAAATTAGGGAGCTGGCATGAATCTTCACTTTCACCTCATTCTGTGCTTTTTCCGCCAGCACGGCTTAATAAATCAGGATGAATTACATTGTAAGAAGCGAGGGACATAGATGTGCAGGAATGCAGTAAATTATAGAGTTAAGTATGAAGAAACCAATACCCGGTGAGCCTATGTGTTCTTAAAGCAGTCGCTGATGCTTCCTTTAATAAACTTGATGCAAATTACTTTTAAGAAGTTACGCATATATAGTGGAGAATCAATACGGACCTTCGTGAAAGCAGGTGCAGCATCCTACTCACTGCGAAGCTTCCCGCTGGGGAATAAAGCATGCTTTTCGCTGCTTCTACCGCTATGATCAAATTACTTTGAGGAAGTTTGATGGACATATAAGTGGTGGAGAATCAATGAAGAATCCTCTCAGCCAACCCTATGATTTTATTCTACTTCCTGGTGATTCTCCACCACTTTATGTATCCAAATCATGCTTCTCACAAAAGTGATTCAACCTGGCTTGATTGGAACGACGAAGAAGTCAGGCTATTCCCAACCGGTTCTGGAATCACCTGATTTGAAAGTGGGATAACTCTTCCCGCCAACTCCTATGAGATTTATTCAACTTCCTGGTGATTCTCCACCACTTTATGTATCTAAACTGCTTCTCAAAAAGTGATTCATCCTGGTTTGGATTGGAACGATCAAGAAGCTGCATATTCCCAACCGAACCCGGAATCACCTGATTTGAAATGGGATAACTTCTTCATGCCAACTCCTATGGATTTATTCAACTTCCTGGTGATTCTCCACCACTTTATGTATCCAAATCAAGTTTTACAATGTGATTCATCCTGGTTTGATTGAGAACGAATACAGTTCTGCTATTCTAAACCTGAAAACTGAATCACCTGATTTGAAAGTGGGATAACTTCTTCATGCCAACTCCTATGAGATTTATTCAACTTCCTGGTGATTCTCGACCACCTTATGTATCCAAATCAAGCTTCTACAAATTGATTCATCCTGGTTTGATTAGAACGACGAAGATATTCCCAAATCGAAACTCCGAATCACCTGATTGAAAGTGGGATAACTTCTTCATGACAACTCCTATGAGATTTATTCAACTTCCTGGTGATTCTCCACCACTTTATGCATCCAAATCAAGCTGCTTACAATGTGATTCATCCTGGTTTGATTAGAATCCATCTAAGAAGCCGTATATTCTAACCGAACCGAATCACCTCGATTTGAAGTGGGATAACTTCTTCCCGCCAACTCCTATGATTTATTCAACTTCCTGGTGATTCTCGACCACCTTATGTATCCAACTGCTTCTTACAGTGATTCATCCTGGTTTGATTAGAACGACGAATAGCTGTGCTATTCCCAAATGGAAACCTGAATCACCGATTCGAAAGTGGATAACTTCTTCATGCCAACTCCTATGAGATTTATTCAACTTCGGTGATTCTCCACCACTTTATGTATCCAAATGAAGCTTCTTACACCGTGATTCATCCTGGTTTGATTAGAATCCATGTACATTATTCCCAAACTGAACCGAATCACCAGACTAAAGTGGATAACTTCTTCCTGCCAACCCTATGAGATTTATTCAACTTCCTGGTGATTTTCCACCACTTTATGTATCGAAATCAAGTCAAAGTGATTCATCCTGTTTGATTAAGAAGAAGCGGGTATTCCCAAACTGAAAACCGAATCACCGATTTGAAAGGATAACTTCTTCATGCCAACTCCCATGAGATTTATTCAACTTCCTGTGATTCTCTCGACCAGTTTATGTATCCAAATCAAGCTTCTTACAAAGTGATTCATCCTGGTTTGATTAGAACGACGAAGAAGCTGCGGCTATTCCAAATCGGGGAAATCAATCACCTGATTTGAAAGTGGGATAACTTCTTCATGCCAACCTTATGAGATTTATTCAACTTCCTGGTGATTCTCCACCACTTTATGTATCCAAATCGCTTACAAATGATTCATCCTGGTTTGATTGGAACGACGAAGAAGCCTATTCCCAAACTGGAAAACTGGAATCACTTGATCGAAGTGATAACTTCTTCAACTTTATGAGATTTATTCAACTTCCTGGTGATTCTTCACACTTTATGTATCCAATCATGCTTCTTACAAAGTGATTCATCCTGGTTTGATTGAACGACGAAGAAGCTGTGGTTATTCCTGCAACTGGGAAACTGAAATCACCTGATTTCAAAGTGGGATAACTTCTTCCTGCCAACTCCTATGAGATTTATTCAACTTCCTGGTGATTCTCCACCACTTTATGTATCCAAACAGCTTCTTACAAAAGATTCATCCTGGTTTGATTAGAACGACGTAAGAAGTCAGGCTATTCCCAAACTGAAAACTGGAATCACCTCGATTTGAAAGTGGATAACTTCTTCATGCCAACTCCTATGAGATTTATTCAACTTCCTGGTGATTCTCCACCACTTTATGTATCCAAATCAAGCTTCTACAGTGATTCATCCTGGTTTGATTAACGCACGAAGAAGTGTATATTCCCAAACTGGGAACCGGAATCAATTGGATTTGAAAGTGGGATAACTTTCATGCCAACTCCTATGAGATTTATTCAACTTCCTGGTGATTCTCCACCGTTTATGTATCCAAATCAAGCTTATTTCAAAGTGATTCATCCTGGTTTGATTGGAACGACGGAGAAGTGTGCTATTCCCAAACCGAGCCCGAATCACCAGATTTGAAAGGGATAACTTTCCTGCCAACTCCTATGAGATTTATTCAACTTCCTGGTGATTCTCCACCACTTTATGTATCAAATCAAGCTTTCACAGTGATTCATCCTGGTTTGATTGGAACGATGAAGAAGCTGTTCTATTCCCAACCGGGAACCTGGAATCACCGATTGAAAGTGGGATAACTTCTTCATGCCAACTCCTATGAGATTTATTCAACTTCCTGGTGATTCTCCACCACTTTATGTATCCAAATCAAGCTTCTCACAAAGTGATTCATCCTGGTTTGATTAGAATCCATGAAGAAGCTGTGCTATTCCCAAACTGGGAACCGGAATCACCGATTGAAAGTGGATAACTTTCCCTCAACTCCTATGAGATTTATTCAACTTCCTGGTGATTCTCCAACCAGTTTATGTATCAAATCAAGCTTCACAAAGTGATTCATCCTGGTTTGATTGGAACGACGAAGAAGGTGCTATTCCCAAACTGGGAACCTGGAATCACCTGATTTGAAAGTGGGATAACTTCATGCCAACTCCTATGATTTATTCAACTTCTGGTGATTCTCCACCACTTTATGTATCCAAATCAAGCTTCTACAAAGTGATTCATCCTGGTTTGATTAGAACGACGGTTGTGCTATTCCCAAACTGGAAAACTGAATCATTTGAAAGTGGATAACTTCTTCCCGCCAACTCCTATGAGATTTATTCAACTTCCTGGTGATTCTCCACCACTTTATGTATCCAAATCAAGCTTCTTACAAAGTGATTCATCCTGGTTTGATTAGGACGACGAAGAAGCTTGTGCATTCCAAACTGAAACCGGAATCACCAGATTTGAAAGTGGAATAATTCTTCATGCCAACTCCTATGAGATTTATTCAACTGTGATGATTCTCCACCACTTTATGTATCCAAATCAAGCTTCTACAAAGTGATTCATCCTGGTTTACATCCTGGTTTGATTAGAACGACGGCCAGTTAAAACATCCCAAACTGGAAAACTGGAATCACCTGGATTTGAAAGTGGGATAACTTCTTTCATGCCAACTCCTATGAGATTTATTCAACTTCCTGGTGATTCTCCGCCACTTTATGTATCCAATCAAGCTTCTACAAAGTGATTCATCCTGGTTTGATTGGAACGACGGTTGTGCTATTCCCAAACTGGGAAACTGAATACCAGATTTGAAAGGGATAACTTCTTCTGCCAACTCCTATGAGATTTATTCAACTTCCTGGTGATTCTCCACCACTTTTATGTATTGAAATCAAGTTTTCACAAAGATTCATCCTGGTTTGATTGGAACCACGGAAGAAGTTGTGCTATTCCCAAACCGAACCTGGAATCACCTGATTTAAAGTGGATAACTTCTTCATGCCAACTCCTATGAGATTTATTCAACTTCCTGGTGATTCTCCACCACTTTATGTATCCAAATCAAGCTTCTCACAAAGTGATTCATCCTGGTTTGATTGAATCCACGGAAAGGTTGTGCTATTCCCAACCGGGAACCGAATCACCAGATTTGAAAGTGGATAACTTTCCGCCAACTCCTATGAGATTTATTCAACTTCCTGGTGATTCTCCAACCACTTTATGTATCAAATCGTCTCACAAAGTGATTCATCCTGGTTTGATTAGAACGCATAGCTAAGCATTCAAACTGGTATGTGAGGAGATGAAGAGTTGATACATGGATAGAGGAAGGAATTTGGAGCAGGCAGTAATCCTTTGAGGATTTTACCACAGTAATTGTTACCACTGCTTTATGACTTGGGAAGTTACCTTGCACCTATTTGGAGAGTGAAACACGCCAGTGGGGAGTATGATACAAGGAGGAGTTTGATAAGGTCTGGTCAAGGGAAGAAAGCTTTAGACAGTCTTAAGCATAGCTGGAAAGCTAAAGAAGATACCTGCACGTTAGAACCTTATTGGCTAGTTTGAATAAGGCATCTTTGACTACATGCTTCTTATCCTAGCTAGACTGAACCTGACGTTTTATGTATCCCTTACTCTATATATGTTGTAAGCTCTCTCATTAATCAATCAGATGGAGTTTTGAGTATCTCTTTGTTCTTTATTCTCTTAGTCTCTTAAATCTCCAAATCTACACTAATCATCTCTTGATATTTATTCATCACTTACATACACAAAGTGTATATGGTATCGAGCCGTGCTGGTGGAAGGAGGGTGATTTCCATGTGAATCTGTTGTGTGTTCTGGTGTTCTGAGCTGTTCTGAGCTGTTCTTGAGCTGTTCTTCAGTTTCTGGGGTATTTGGGAGGTTGTCTGGTCGATTCAAGCAACCTCAACAGGAGATGAAGCACAGGTTTTAGTAAATCTGGGGCGGAAGAAGAAATGGATGGAGGTGTTCAAGATGGATAAAGGGAGCTTTGGAAAGCTGTGGGTTATGGAGCAGTCATGGAAAGGGGAACTCTATGGAAATGGCTACTGAAGAAGGTCAGACAAGAGGTCTGAATCTGGGAAATGAAGTTGTTCAAGGAGACACTCAAAGAGTGAGATTGAAGCAACTTTAGGCAAGTCCAAGCCTGTAGAAGAGTCATTGAGGACAAGGGATGATCCGCGGCTTGAGACAAGGAAGGGATGAGTGTTATCAGCTTGTGGGAAGGCTGAGAAGTATGGTCAGAGTTAGATGGTGAAGGCACACATCAAATCCGAGATGTGGTCAGAAAGGAGGAAGCAAGATGATCTTTGGCTTCCTTATGGAAGAGGTATGTGAGTTTCATAAACACACTTGTGATGTGTGTGAGATGAACAGGAAACCAGAAAGATGGAAGGGAGGTACAAGCTGTAAGAAGGGAAGGTTGGAGGTTTCTAAGGAGTGGTTAATGAAGAGAAGGGCATGGAGAAAGGGTAGCAAGTCTGAGCACTTAAGGATGTGATGAGTGCGATCTTGAAGAGAATCAAGGATATACTTCCAGCAGATGGTTATAGAGTGTTCATACTCAGCTTACTTGGGAGAATCAGTAGAAGATGGTGTAAGTACAAGAGGCAGGAGACCAAAGAGGAGAGGATCCAATCACAAAGAAAGAATGGGATGAGTTTGTTAAGTGTGTATGAACTGGTTGCAAGAAAGAAGCAAGGTGCTCTAGCTGCAAGGAGAAGCAAAGCGATTCTTACACAGCCTCTAAACCTATCATAATTGATTCGAGCAACACATCATATGATCAGTGATAGAGTCTGATAAGTGATGTCAGGGCTGCAACAGGGTGTGTTACCATAGCTAATGGCTCAGATCCCAGAGAAGGAATGGGAAACTCTCGCTGTTTGAGAAGAGCTCAACCGCCTTTATATCCTACCACTTCAAATCTGATATCTGTTAAGAAAGCTACAATTGATCTGGATTGTCAAGTAGTATTCAGGCCAAATGAAGTTGAGTTTCAAGATTTGAAGACTGGAAGAGTCATTGGCAGAGGGGATAGCAAGCACTTATATCATTCCAAACAGCTAAGACTCTAATCCCATTAACTCTAATGTGCAATGGCTGCTGATAAGTGTGATAGTATGACTTGGCATGCTAGATTAGGACATCCTCATGCTCGTCCAATTGAGTTAATCATGCCTAATATGTCATTTAATCACTTGGAGTGTGAAGCATGCATATTAGGAAAGCATTGTAGGACCTGTTTTTCCAAAGATCGAGACTATATATGAGCATTGTTGACTGTTCACTCAGATGTGTGGACATCTCCGTGTGAGTCTAGGATAGCCAGAAGTACTTTGTAACTTTATTGATGAGAAATCAGTATACATGGGTCACTTTGATTCCCTCAAAGATAGAGTCCTAGAAGCCTTTATGAACTTCCAAGCATATGTAACTAATCAATACAATGCTACCTAAGGTGTGCAAGATCCGATAATGGAGAATACCAGCAATTTCAAGAGTTATCTAGCAAAGCATGGATTGTGCAGCAGACAAGCTGTCCTTACACACCACAGCAGAATGGGGTGGCTGAGAGAAAGAATAGGCACTTGATGGAGGTAGCAAGGTCAATCATGCAAATGTTCCAAAAAGAGGTTTTGGGGATGCTGTTCAGACTGCATGCTATCTCATCAACAGAGTTCCAACCAAGATCCTAAAGAATCTGTCTCCCTTTGAGGTATTGAACAAGACTAAACCACCTTGGTCATTTGAGAGTCTTTGGGTGTTTATGTTATGTGATGGTTCCCGAGAGAGGAGGAACAAGCAGCAAAGAGTACTAAAGCTATGTTATTGGGTACTCAATCACCAGAAAGGGTACAAATGTTATGATCCAATAACCAGGAGGTTTGGTATCCAGAGAAGTGAAGTTTCAGGAGTCTAAAGGATATTATGAGGAGAAGAAATGGGAAGACCTGAGGATATGTCCCGAAATCCAACAGAAGGCAACAACACCGAGAGTGTTGTTTGAGGCTGTGATGGGATTATCCCAAGATCAGAAACCAGGTGTTGAGATAAGAGGATGGAGAGAAGATACATTGATATAGGAAGAGTATTGGGCAGAGGAGTAACTTTAGAATTTACTCACGAATTTATTTTACTGCGGGTAATCAAGGTAAAGCTGGGAAGTTACATGGACCCTTATGGTAAAGGGGATCACGCCCAAGATGAGTCTGGATAAGGGAGGAGGTGTTTGATAAGGTCTGGTCATAGCTGGAAAAGTGAAGCACTTTTACAGTTCAGTCCAAGCATGTGAAGCAAAAGGAGCTCCAGCCTGTCCACACTCACATGATTATGGATTTCAACCTTTTGTGCATACCTTATCTCTTCATATATCTTCAGATTCGAGACATTAAATCAATTAATGGAGTTTTGAGTCTCTCTCTGATTCTCTTACTAAAATCTCTTAATCTCTTTAATCTTGAATCTAAGTATCTATGGTTGTTTGAATCATTCTCAAAACACAAAAGTGTTTATGGTATCGAGCCGTGTTCCTTGAAAAGGAGAGAGTGATTTCGCTTTCTAAATGTTCTTGAGTGTTCTTGAGAGTTCTTGAGATTTTTCAAGAGTTAGATCCTTTAAAAGTCAAGTTTGTGTCTGTTGGTGTTTCTTTGGAGAGTCAGCCAAGGGAGTCCATTTAGGTGTTTCACAAGGTCAGAAGAGGGGTCTAGCTAGTTGGTAAGCTGGCGTGTGAGATTAAGCATTTGGGAAGATCTAGGCTAAAGGTTGTTGCTTTAGGCTAAAGAAAATGGAGCTGCCTAATCTGGTACAAATGGGCGAAGAGAAGAAAGAGAGAGGGAATGAGGGGGTGGTTCTACAGATGAAAACAACACTGAAAAAGGTGTGGAGTTTGGAGAAACCATGAGAAGAAAGAGTCTGATGGGTAAAGCTAAGCTGAGAAAGATTAGACAAAGAAGAGAAACAAATGGAGATTGCTTTAGTCTTGAAGAAAGTACACGCTTGAGAAGATTGAAGATGTTTATGAGAACAAGATCAGTCTTAGGAGAGTGTATGAAGTCAAGAAGGTGATTATGGTTAAACCAGGAAGAGAAGGGTTCAATAATCATGTGAGGAAGCTACAACATTTGTAATAACTACAAGGGCTGAGATCCCATGGGATGGGGATACTACACAAGAGCAAGCGACATCTTAAGCTCTGGCAGCATGGAGTCATCATATGGGTGGCTGGTGGAGATGGTTCTAAGAGGGGAACAGCCCGAAATGGAAGAGATCTGTGTGCTTATAAGAAGGGCGTAATGAGATAATGAGATGATGAGAGGCTAACCATGAGTATGGAGAGCCTGTGGAAGCCAACCGAGTAGGAGGAGAGTCAGAAGCTAACCATGAGTAGGAGTGAGAGCTCATGGAGGCTAACCGAGTAGGAGTGAGGGCTTCCGGAAGAAGAGGAGGCAGAATGCTATCCAAAGCTTCTATCAACATGAAAGGGTAGAAGAGCTAGGAGAGTGTCTTACTCAGCCTACATGGGGAATCAGTAGAAGACAGGGTGTTAAAAGAGCAGGAGAAAGGGAGGAGCTGATGATCGCATCACCAGAGTAATGTCTGGAACAAGTACAAGCCTTAGCAGCAAGGTGAAGCATGCTATACAATCCGAGCTTCTAAACCCATTGTGATTGATTCTGGAGCAAGCCATCATATGATCAGTGATAGGAGGCTTATAAGTGAGATCAAGGCTGCAACAGGGAGTGTTATGATAGCTAATGGTGCTATGATCCCAATAGAAGGAGGGCTAAAACTGTTTGAGAAGGACACACCTGCCTCTACATGCCTCAGTTCACTTCAAATCTATTATCTTGAAGAAAGCTACCATTGATCTTGATTGTCAAGTAGTATTCAGACCTGATGAAGTTGAGTTTCAAGATTTGAAGACTGGGAGAGTTATTGGCGAGAGACAGCAAGAATCAGCTATACCATCTTCAAATGGCTAAGAATTCCTAAACTCCTTGATTCTCGCGGTGCTTAAGTAGTGCTGTTGATAGGTGTGATAGTATGACTTGGCATGCTAGATTGGGACATCCTCATGCTCGTGCAATTGAATTGATCATGCCTAATATGTCATTTAATCACTTAGAGTGTGAGGCTTGCATATTAGAAAGCATTGTAGGACTGGTTTCCAAGTTCAGAAACTACTTATGAGCATTGCTGATCTAGTTCATTCAGATGTGTGGACGGCTCCTTGTTTGTCTAGAGATAGCCAGAAGTACTTTGTGACATTCATTGAGAAGTCTAAGTATACTTGGCTTACATTGCTTCCATCTAAAGATAGGGTGCTAGAAGATGAACTTCCAAGCATATGTATCTAATCAATACAATGCTACCGTGGAAGGTACTGAGATCAGATAATGGAGGTGAATACATCAGCAATGCCTTCAAGAATCATCTAGCCAAGCATGGGATTGTGCATCAGACTAGCTGCCCTATACACCACAGCAGAATGGTGTAGCTGAGAGGAAGAACAGGCACTTGATGGAGGTTGCTAGATCGATGATGTTTCATGCAAATGTCCCAAAACGCTTTTGGAGTGATGCGGTTCAGACTGCTTGCTATCTCATCAACCGGTTCCAACCAAGATTGAAGAATCTGTCTCCATTTGAAGTGTTGAACAAGAGCAAACCTGTCATTGATCATCTACGGTCTTTGTGTGTGCGTCATGGTTCCAGGAGAGCAGAGAAACAAGCTGGAGGCAAAGAGTACTAAGGCTATGTTCATTGGTTACTCTATCACCGGCGAAAGTACAAGTGCTATGATCCTGAAGCAAGGAGAGTGATGGTATCTAGAGAAGTGAAGTTTGTTGAAACAAAAGGTTATTATGAAGAAAGATGGGAAAATCTGAAGGATTTGTCTCAAGCTCCATCCGATAAGGCAACAATAATCGAGTTGAGAAGCTCGGGATAGATTATCCCGTGATCAGGAAACCGGAAGGAGGAGTCTCCCAATCAGAGTGGTGGAGCTGGAAGAACAACTCCTCTTGATCATGAGGGGAATGGAACTGAATCTGGTGAGCAAGAAAAACCAAGAGGATTCAGGTCTTCATGATCAAGATACATCACAAGAAGTCATGAACAATGAGGTTCAGTCTAGTGTAGAAGAACAAGTCAGACCGGCCAGTTCGTAAGAAGAGCAAGTGGAGCCGGTTAGTGTGCAAACTGAAGATCAGGTTCAAGCTTTGAGGAGGAGCACAAGGATAAAGAGGGATCCTTCCAACTGGTAAACACGAGAGGTACTACAATGCCAGTGCTGTGGAGCATCCTTCTCGCGGTGTTCCTTTGCTGAGTTTCCAGAGGAGCATTATGCCTTTATGATTAGTCTGGATGAGAGTTATGTACCAAGGACTTATGAAGAAGCTATGTTAGACAAGGAATGGAATCAAGTGAGCTGGAGGTGCTATGATCAAAAATGATACATGGTATGAGAGTGAGCTGCCTAAGGGAAAGAAAGCTGTATCTATAGATGGATCTTCACAATCAAGTATCTTGCAAATGGACAGATTGATAGGAAGAAGACCAGATTGGTTGCAAGATTTACACAGACCTATGGAGAGGATTACATTGATACCTTTGCACCAGTAGCTAAGCTACATACTGATTGTGGTTGTCCATTGCAACAAACTTGGAGTGGGATTTGTGGCAGATGGATGAAGAATGCTTTCTTACAAGGTGAGCTAGAAGATGAGGTATACATGCTTCCTCCTCCTGGTCTTGAGCATCTAGTAAAGCCAGGGATGTTTTGAGGTGAAGAAGGCAATATATGGTGAAACAATCACTTAGAGCTTGGTACAGAAGCTGAGTACAACACTCAATGGGAGAGGCTTTAGGAAGTCTGAATTAGATCACACTCTTCACTTTGACAGGACCTTCAGGGATCATTGTGATTCTAGTGTATGTGGATGATTTGATTATCACAGGAGTGATAAGGTGGATTCAAGCTACTAAGGAGTTCTCAAATATGTGTTGACATCAAGGATTTGGGGAGATGAAGTATTTTCCGGCATTGAGATATGCAGATCAAAGGAGGGTTTGTTTATGTCTCAAAGGAAGTATACTATGGATATGTTGAAGGAGACTGATGTTTGGAGGAAAGATAGCTAAAACACCCCTTGAGGAGGATATAAGGTCTCATGCGGAGGGGAGGTGAAGAGAAGCTTGTTTGAGGATCCTAAGCTATACAGGAAGATGGTTGGCAAGCTGATCTACTTGACCATCACACGGCCAGATATATGTTTTGCTGTAAACCAAGTGAGTCAGCATATGCAGGCCAAGGGTACATCATGGAAGATGGTTGATAGGATACCGAGGTATTCGAGTGGCACGATGGTCAAGGAGTTTGATGGGATGCAATGGCAGCACAGAATAGTGGGCTATTGTGATGCTGATTGGGCAGGAGATAGAGGACAGGAGATCAACTACTGGCTATTGTACATTCATTGAGGGAACCTGGTTACTTGGAAGAGTAAGAAGCGTAGGTCATCTTTGTTCAAGGCTGAGGCTGAATATGTGGCTATGTTGAAGTTGACAAACGAGTTGGTGTGGATCAAGGTCTTGAAGCATCTGAAGATTGAGCAGAGTACTCCTATGACATGCACTTGTGACAATCAAGCAGCTATCCATATTGCTTCTAACTCAGCTTTCATGAGAGAACTAAGCACAAGGATTGTCACAAGTGGGCGATGATTATCTTAGGAGTGATTCTGCCATGTTATACAAGGAGTAAGGATCACGGCTGATGTGTTTACTAAGGCATGAGATTAAAGACAATGGAGTCCATACTTTCTAGGCTTGGGCTCATTGATCTTACTCCCAGGAGCTGATCCCTTAACCATGGAGTCTTCACTCTTTTCCCTCATCAAGGTTTTATCCCAATGGGTTTTCCTTGGTGAGGTTTTAATGAGGGAGATCTTCATTTCAAGTCTTGACTTGTTCCTACTGGTCAAGCTTGAGGGGAGGTTGAGATAAGAGGATGAGAGAGAAGATACATTGATATAGGAAGAGTATTAGCGAGTAACTTGGGAATTTACCATAGTAACTTTAGTTTTACAGGGTAACTAAGGTAAAGGCTTGGGAAGTTACATTGGACCCTTATGGTAAAGGGATCGCTCCAAGATGAGTCTGGATAAGGAGGAGGTGTTTGGATAAGGTTCGTCATAGCTAAAGTGAAGCACTTTTACACCCTGTCCAAGCATGTGAAGCAAAAGGAGCTCCACCACCATTGACCTCACATGCTTATGGATTTCGAAATCCCTTTTGTATTAGCCTTATCTCTTCATATATATCTTGTATCTGAGACATTAAATCAATTAATGGAGTTTTGAGTCTCTCTCTTGATTCTCTTACTAAAATCTCTTAATCTCTTTAATCTTGAATCTAAGTATCTATGGTTGTTTAATCATTCTAAACACAAAAGTGTTTACCAGGAAGGAGAGAACCTTCTAACCAAGCTGGAGAAGTTGAGAAACAACCCCTGATCATGAGGGGGAATGGATCTGAATCAGAGGAGCAGGAGCAAAACCAAGAGGATTCAGGACAGCATGATCATGAGGAGACACATGAAGTAGAGAATGTTGTTCTACCATCGGGTACAGAGGGAGAGTGAGGATCAGTCAGATGGAAATGAGCAGGGAGAACCTACTGGCTTAGGAGAAGAAACACAAGATAATATTCAGGCTGAAGAATACGTTGAGACTTCAAGGAGGAGCACAAGGATAAAGAGGATCCTTCCAATAAACACGGAGTGTACTACAATGCCCAGCTGTGGAGCATCCTTCTCAAGCCGTGTTCCTTGCTGAGTTTCCAGAGGAGCATCATGCCTTTATGATTAGCCTGATGAGAGTTATGTACCAAGGACTTATGAAGAAGCTATGTTAGACAAGGAATGGAAAGAATCGGGAGCTCAAATGCATCAAAATGATACATGGTATGAGAGTGAGCTGCCTAAGGAAAGAAGGCTGTATCTAGTGATGGATCTTCACAATCAAGTATCTAGCAAATGGACAGATTGATAGGAAGAAGACCAGATTGGTTGCAAGAGGATTTACACGACTCCATGGAGAGGATTACATTGATACCTTTGCACCAGTAGCTGCTACATACTGGATCGGTGGTTGTCCATTGCAACAAACTTGGAGGGATTTGTGGCAGATGGATGTGAAGAATGCTTACAAGGTGAGCTAGAAGATGAGGTATACATGCTTCCTCCTCCTGGTCTTGAGCATCTAGTAAAAACCAGAAATGTTTTGAGATTGAAGAAGGCAATCTATGGGCTGAAGCAATCTCCTGAGCTTGGTACAGAAGTTGAGTACAACCCTGAATGGCAGAGGATTCGTGAAGTCTGAACTGGATCATACACTCTTCACTTTGGTTACTCCATCAGGATCATTGTGATACTGGTATATGTGGATGATTTGATTATCACAGGGAGTGATAAGGCTGATTAAAGCCACTAAGAGTCTCTCAAGTCTGGTTTGACATCAAAGACTTGGGAGAGATGAAGTATTTTCTGGGGATTGAGATATGCAGATCCAAGGAGGGTTTGTTTATGTCTCAAAGGAAGTATACAATGGATATTGAAGGAGACTGATGTACTTGGAGGAAAGGTAGCAAAGACACCTCTTGAGGAGGGTATAAGGTCTTCAAGTGAGGGGAGGTGAAGAGAAGCAGCTTGTTTGAGGATCCTAAGCTATACAGAAGATGGTTGGCAAGTTGATCTACTTGACCATCACACGCCAGATATATGTTTTGCAGTGAACCAAGTGAGTCAGCATATGCAGGTACCAAAGGTACATCATTGGAAGATGGTTGATAGGATACCGAGGTATTTGATGGGTTCCGGTCAAGGAGTTTGGATGGGTGCAATGGCAGCAACGTAAGGGTGGGTATTGTGATGCTGATCAGGAGATAGAGGACAGGAGATCAACTACTGATATTGTACATTCATTGGAGGAACTTGGTTACTTGGAAGAGTAAGAAGCAAAAGGTTATCTCTTGTTCAAGGCTGAAGCTGAGCATGAGCCATGTTGAAGCCGACAAACGAATTGGTGTGGATCAAGGATCTTCAAGCATCTAGAGATTGAGCAGAGTACTCCTATGACTATGCATTGGATAATCAAGCAGCTATCCACATTGCCTCCAACTCAGTGTTTCATGAGAGAACAAAAGCACATGAGGTGGATTGTCATAAGGTGAGGCAGATGATTATCTTAGGAGTGATTCTGCCATGTTATACAGGAAGTGAAGATCAGCTTGCAGATGTGTTTACCAAGGCAGCGAGATTGAAGACAATGAAGTCCATACTATCCAGGCTTGACTCATCGATCTTACTCCCAGGAGTTGAGCCCTTAACCATGGAGTCTCCACTCTTTTCCCTCATCAAAGTTTTATCCCAATGGGTTTTCTTTGGTGAGGTTTTAATGAGGAGGTCTTCATGGTTTCCAAGCTTGACTTGTTCCACATGGTCAAGCTTGAGGGGAGTGTTGAGATGAGGAGATGAAGAGTTGATACATGGATAGAGGAAGGAATTTGGAGCAGGCAGTAACTTTGGTGATTTACCACAGTAACTTTAGTTTTCTTGTGGTAACTAAGCTAAAGGCTTGAGAAGTTATCTTGCAACACTTTGGAGAGTATATCACGCCAAGGAGCAGTCTGGATAAGAAAGGATCAGTTTGGATAAGGTCTGGTCATAGCTGGAAAGGAAAAGCTACTTTACAGCCTGTCCAAGCATGTGAAGCCTCTCAACCATCCCGCTAGCTTTGACTTCACATGCTTTGAGTCCCATTTGAAATCCCCTTTGTACCAGCCTTATCTCTTCATATATAACTTGTATCTGAGACATTAAATCAATTAATGGAGTTTTGAGTATTCTCTATTCTCTCTACTTATTCTCTTAATCTCTTTAATCTTACACAAAACAATCTGATTGTTCTTAAACACACTCTAATACACAAAAGTGTATATGGTATCAGAGCCAGGTTACTAAAAGGGTGGAAGTGTGTTCATGTTCTTACAAATCTGGTTTTGTGTTCTTGAGCTGTTCTTGATGTTCTTGAGTGTTCTTGGTGGTTTTGAGCTCTGTTCTTCATTTGTGGGTTTTATGAGGACATCTGACAGTCAAACGCTTAGCTGAGAGATGAAGACAAGATCAAGTTATCAAGAAGAAAGGAGAGAAAACGAAAGTGGATCTGGTCAGATTAAGTAGACACTTTGGAAAGCTGTGGGATTTGGAGTTTTCTTGTGGTAACTAAGCTAAAGGCTTGAGAAGTTATCTTGCAACACTTTGGAGAGTATATCACGCCAAGGAGCAGTCTGGATAAGAAAGGATCAGTTTGGATAAGGTCTGGTCATAGCTGGAAAGGAAAAGCTACTTTACAGCCTGTCCAAGCATGTGAAGCCTCTCAACCATCCCGCTAGCTTTGACTTCACATGCTTTGAGTCCCATTTCAAATCCCCTTTGTACCAGCCTTATCTCTTCATATATAACTTGTATCCAGACATTAAATCAATTAATGGAGTTTTGAGTATTCTCTATTCTCTCTACTTATTCTCTTAATCTTTAATCTTACACAAAACAATCTGATTGTTCTAAACACACTCTAATACACAAAAGTGTATATGGTATCAGAGCCAGGTTACTAAAAGGGTGGAAGTGTGTTCATGTTCTTACAAATCTGGTTTTGTGTTCTTGAGCTGTTCTTGATGTTCTTGAGTGTTCTTGGTGGTTTTGAGCTCTGTTCTTCATTTGCTGGGTTTTATTGAGGACATCTGATGGAGTCAAACGTGAGCTGAGAGATGAAGACAAGATCAAGTTATCAAGTGAAGAAAGGAGAGAAAACGAGTGGATCTGGTCAGATTAGGTAGAGACAGCTTTGGAAAGCTGGGATTTGGAGTAATCATGTAAAGGAAGAGCCTTTAAAGGTGAGAGCTGCTGAGAAAGATCAGACAGCAAGTTTGAAGGAGATTCAAGTAAAGGTAGAACCTTTAAAGGAGGTAGCTGCTGAAGAAGGTCAGACAGCAAGGTTGGAAGGTCATGAAGCCAAGGGCGTGATCTATAGTCTAAGACAAGGGAAGGACGAGTTGTATCAGCTTGTGGGGAGGCTGAGAGAAGTAGAATCAGAGTTGGGTATGGTGAAAACTCATACAGGAAGAGGAAGCAAGATGTGATCTTTAGCTTTCTTATGGGAGAGATATTTGAGCTGGTTGAACACATTTGTGATGTGTGGGAGATAAACAAGAAGGTAGATGGAAGAGGTACAAGGCGCAAGAAGGGAAAGTTGAGAAAACTTTCTAAGATGGTCATGATGAGCAGATTATGGAGGATATCAAGGAGAGTATGCAAGTAGGAGAGTGTTTCTACAGGAAACACATGGGAGAATCTGTGAAAGCGGTGAGGTTATGAGGAAGCTAGAGACCAAAGGAGCAGATGAGCATGTCACAAAGGAGAATGGGATGAGTTTGTCGTATGTGTATGCTTTGGCACGACCGGAGACAAGGTGCTCTGCCAAAGCATCCACATCCAACAAACCCATCATTGTTGATTAAGAGCAGAATCATCATGGTTAGTGATAGAAGCTTAATGAGTGATGTAAAGCCACTGGGGGTGTGATGATAGCTAATGGTGATAGGATTCCAATAGAAGGAGTTGGAAAGCTCAAGCTATTTGATAAAGACTCAGATGCCTTCTACATGTTGAGATGAGGAGATGAAGAGTTGATACATGGATAGAGGAAGAATTTGGGCGGCTGATAACTTTGGTGATTTACACGGTAACTTTATTGTTACTGTGGTAACTGGATATAAGACTTGGGAAGTTACCTTGCACCTATTTGGAGAGTGAAACACGCCAGGGTATGGATAAGCAAGGAGGAGTTTGGATAAGGTCTGGTCAAGGGAAGAAAGCTTTAGACAGGCTGGCACAGCTGGAAAGCTAAAGCAAGATACCCAAGCATGTTAGGAACCTTATTGGCTAGTTTGAATAAGGCATCTTTGACTACACATGCTTCTTATCCTAGCTAGACTGAACCTGGGCGTTTTTATGTATCCTACTCTATATATGTTGTAAACTCTCTCATTAATCAATCTAATGGAGTTTTGAATATTCTCTCTTGTTCTTTATTCTCTTAGTCTCTCTTAAATCTCCAAATCTACACTAATCATCTCTTGATATTTATTCATCACTCTACATACACAAAAGTGTATATGGTATCGAGCCAGGTTGGCAAGAGGAAAGTGGTGATTTCGAGAATCTGTTGTGTGTTCTTGGTGTTCTTGAGCTGTTCTTGAGCTGTTCTTGAGCTGTTCTTAGGTTTAAGGTATTTGGGAGGTTGTCTGGTGATTCAAGCAACCTCAACAGGAGATGGCACAGGTTTAGTAAATCTTTAGGCGTGAAGAAATGGATGGAGTGTGTTCAAGATGGATAAAGGAGCTTTGGAAAGCTGTGGGTTATGGAGCAGTCATGGAAAGGGGAAACCTTTCATAAATGGCTATGCGAAGAAGGTCAGACAAGAGGTCTGAATCTGGGAAATGAAGTTGTTCAGGGAGACACTACAAAGAGTGAGATTGAAACAACAGGCAAGTCAAGCCTGTAGAGTCGTTGAGGACAAAGGGATGATCCGCGGCGGGAGCAAGGAAGGGATGAGTGTTATCGGCGTGGGAAGGTGATGGTCGAGGGATTAGATGTGGTGAAGGCACACATCAAATCGAGATGTGGTCAAGAAAGGAGAAGCAAGATGTGATCTTTGGCTATATGGAAGAGGTATGAAGCAAACACACTGTGATGTGGAGATGAACAGAGAAACAAAAGATGGAAGGAGGTACAAGCTGTGAAGGAAGGTTGAAAACTTTCTAAGGAGTGGTTAATGAAGAGAAGGGCATGGAGAAAGGGTGAGAGTCTGGCAAAGTGACAGGATGAGTGTGATCTTGAAGAGAATCAAGGATATACTTCAGAGATGGTTATAGGAGAGTGTTCACACGGCTTACTGGAGAATCGAAGTAGAAGATGGTGTACAAGGAAGGCAGGAGACCAAAGGAGGAGAGGATCAATCACAAAGAAAGAATGGGATGAGTTTGTTAAGTGTGTGTATGAACTTTGCAGAAAGAAGCAAGCTCAAAGGCTGCCAGTGAGAAAGCGATTCCTACACAGCAAAACCTATCATAATTGATTCTGGAGCAACACATCATATGATCAGTGATAGGAGTCTGATAAGTGATGTCAGGGCTGCAACAGGGTGTGTTACCATAGCTAATGGCTCAGATCCCAGTAGAAGGAATGGGAAACCTCAAGCTGTTTGAGAAGAGCTCACCCTTATATATCCCTCATTCACTTCAAATCGATATCTGTTAAGAAAGCTACAATTGATCTGGATTGTCAAGTAGTATTCAGGCCAAATGAAGTTGAGTTTCAAGATTTGAAGACTGGAAGAGTTATTGGCGAGGGATAGCAAGCATCACTTATATCATCTCCAAACAGCTAAGACTCTTAATCCCATTAACTCATGTGCTGAGTAGTGCTGTGATAGGTGTGATAGTATGACTTGGCATGCTAGATTAGGACATCCTCATGCTCGTGCAATTGAGTTAATCATGCCTAATATGTCATTTAATCACTTGGAGTGTGAAGCATGCATATTAGGAAAGCATTGTAGGACTGTCTTTCCAGCATCGAGACTATATGAGCATTGCTTTGATCTGGTTCCTTTCAGATGTGGACATCTCCGTTATGAGTCTAGGGATAGCCAGAAGTACTTTGTAACTTTTATTGATGAGAAATCAAAGTATACATGGGTCACTTTGATTCCCTCAAAGATAGAGTCCTAGAAGCCTTTATGAACTTCCAAGCATATGTAACTAATCAATACTGCTACTGTGAAGGTGCTAAGATCTGATAGCGGAGGAGAATACACTAGCAATGCTTTCAAGAGTTATCTAGCAAAGCATGGGATTGTGCAGCGACAAGCTGTCCTTACACACCACAGCAGAATGGGGTGGCTGAGAGAAAGAATAGGCACTTGATGGAGGTAGCAAGGTCAATGATGTTTCATGCAAATGTTCCAAAGAGGTTTTGGGGATGCTGTTCAGGCTGCATGCTATCTCATCAACGAGTTCCGACCAAGATCCTAAAGAATCTGTCTCCCTTTGAGGTATTGAACAAGACTAAACCACACCTTGATCATTTGAGAGTCTTTGGGTGTTTATGTTATGTGATGGTTCCGGAGAGAGGAGGAACAAGCTAGAAGCAAAGTCTTAAAGCTATGTTCATTGGTACTCATCACTGAAAGGGTACAAATGTTATGATCCAATAACCAGGAGGGTTTTGGTATCCAGAAGATGAAGTTTGGGAGTCTAAAGGATATTATGAGGAGAAGAAATGGGAAGACCTGAGGATCTGTCGAGCTCCAGCAGAGAGGCAACAACAGAGAGTGTTGTTGGAGAGGCTAGGATAGGATTATCCCAAGATCAGAAACCAGAAGGAGAGACCTTCTAACCAAGCTGGAGAAGCTGGAGAAACAACCCTCTTGATCATGAGGGGGAATGGATCTGAATCAGAGGAGCAGGAGCAAAACCAAGAGGATTCAGGACAGCATGATCATGAGGAGACACATGAAGTAGAGATGTTGTTCGGTCAGTGCAGGAGAAGTGAGGATCAGTCGAGATGGAAATGAGCGAGGAGAACCTACTGGCTTAGGAGAAGAAACACAAGATAATATTCAGGCTGAAGAATACGTTGAGACCTCGGAGGAGCACAAGGATAAAGAGGATCCTTCAAGCTGGGTAAACGAGTGTACTACAATGCCCAGGCTGTGGAGCATCCTTCTCAAGCTGTGTGTTCCTTTGCTGAGTTTCAGAGGAGCATCATGCCTTTATGATTAGCCTGGATGAGAGTTATGTACCAAGGACTTATGAAGAAGCTATGTTAGACAAGGAATGGAAAGAATCGGTGGGAGCTGAAGCGGGTGCTATGATCAAAAATGATACATGGTATGAGAGTGAGCTGCTGAGGAAAGAAGGCTGTATCTAGTAGATGGATCTTCACAATCAAGTATCTAGCAAATGGACAGATTGATAGGAAGAAGACCAGATTGGTTGCAAGAGGATTTACACAGACCTATGGAGAGGATTACATTGATACCTTTGCACCAGTAGCTAAGCTACATACAGTTGGATTGTGTTGTCCATTGCAACAAACTTGGAGTGGGATTTGTGGCGGATGGATGTGAAGAATGCTTTCTTACAAGGTGAGCTAGAGATGAGGTATACATGCTTCCTCCTCCTGGTCTTGAGCATCTAGTAAAACCAGGAAATGTTTTGAGATTGAAGAAGGCAATCTATGGGCTGAAGCAGTCTCCTAGAGCTTGATACAGGTGAGTACAACCACGAATGGCGAGAGGATTGGGAAGTGCGAGCGGATCATACACTCTTCACTTTGGTTACTCCATCAGGGATCATTGTGATACTGGTATATGTGGATGATTTGATTATCACAGGGAGTGATAAGGCTGGGATTAAAGCCACTAAAGAGTTCCTCAAGTCACGTGTTTGACATCAAAGACTTGGGAGAGATGAAGTATTTCTTGGGGATTGAGATATGCAGATCCAAGGAGGGTTTGTTTATGTCTCAAAGGAAGTATACAATGGATATGCTGAAGGAGACTGATGTACTGGAGGAAAGGTAGCAAAGACACCTCTTGAGGAGGGTATAAGGTCTTCGCGTGAGGGAGGTTGAAGAGCAGTTGTTTGAGGATCCTAAGCTATACAGGGAAGATGGTTGGCAAGTTGATCTACTTGACCATCACCGCGACAGATATATGTTTTGCAGTGAACCAAGTGAGTCAGCATATGCAGGCATAAAGGTACATCATTGGAAGATGGTTGATAGGATCTTGAGGTATTTGAGTGGCAGCCTGGTCAAGAGTTTGGATGGGTTGCAATGGCAGTCTGAAGTGGTTGGGTATTGTGATGCTGATTGGGCAGGAGATAGAGTGGACAGGAGATCAACTACTGGATATTGTACATTCATTGGAGGAACTTGGTTACTTGGAAGAGTAAGAAGCAAAGGTTATCTCTTGTTGAAGTGCTGAAGCTGAGTATAGAGCCATGTTGAAGTGACAAGCAATTGGTGTGGATCAAGGGATCTTGAAGCATCTAGAGATTGGCGAGTACTCTATGACTATGCATTGTGATAATCAAGCAGCTATCCACATTGCCTCCAACTCAGTGTTTCATGAGAGAACAAAGCACATAGAGGTGGATTGTCATAAGGTGAGGCGGATGATTATCTTAGGAGTGATTCGCCATGTTATACAAGGAGTGAAGATCAGCTTGCAGATGTGTTTACCAAGGCAGAGATTGAAGACAATGGAGTCCATACTATCCAGGCTTGGACTCATCGATCTTACTCCCAGGAGCTGAGCCCCTTAACCATGGAGTCTCCACTCTTTTCCCTCATCAAAGTTTTATCCCAATGGGTTTTCTTTGGTGAGGTTTTTAATGAGGAGGTCTTCATGGTTCCAAGCTTGACTTGTTCCACATGGTCAAGCTTGAGGGAATGTTGAGATGAGGAGATGAAGAGTTGATACATGGATAGAGGAATTTGGAGCAGCGGTAACTTTGGTGATTTACCATTAACTTTATTGTTCTTGTTGTAACTGAGTTATAAGACTTGGGAAGTTACCTTGCACCTATTTGGAGAGTGAAACAGCGGTATGGATATGGATAAGCAAGGAGGAGTTTGGATAAGGTCTGGTCAAGGGAAGAAAGCTTTAGACAGGCTGGCACACTGGAAAGCTAAAGCAGAATACCCAAGCATGTTAGGAACCTTATTGGCTAGTTTGAATAAGGCATCTTTGACTACACATGCTTCTTATCCTAGCTAACTGAACCTGGGCGTTTTTATGTATCCCTACTCTATATATGTTGTAAACTCTCTCATTAATCAATCTAATGGAGTTTTGAGTATTCTCTCTTGTTCTTTATTCTCTTAGTCTCTCTTAAATCTCCAAATCTACACTAATCATCTCTTGATATTTATTCATCACTCTACATACACAAAAGTGTATACTACATGCCACAGGTTGCTTCAAATTTGCTCTGTGAGGAAAGCCACAATTGATCTTGGCTGTCAAGTAGTATTCAGGCCAGATGATGTTGAGTTCAAGATTTGAAGACTGGAAGGGTCATTGGGAGAGGAGACAGCAAGAATAATCTATATCAGCTCAATTGGCTAAGATCTCTAAACCCTTTGATTCTATGTGTTTGAGTAGTACTTATGAGAAGATTGATAGTATTACTTGGCATGCTAGATTGGGACATCCTCATGCTCGTGCTATTGATTGATAATTCCTAATATGTCATTTAGTCACTTGGAGTGTGAAGCATGCATATTAGGAAAGCATTAGGACTGTTTTCCAACATCAGAAACTACTTATGAGCATTGCTTTGATCTAGTTCATTCAGATGTGTGGACTGCTCCTTGTTTGTCTAGAGATAGCCGAAGTACTTTGTGACATTCATTGTGAGAAGTCTGTATACTTGGCTTACATTGCTTCCATCTAAAGATAGGGTGCTAGAAGCATTTATGAACTTCCAAGCATAAGTATCTAATCAATACAATGCTATCTGGAAGGTATGAGATCAGATAATGGAGGTGAATACATCAGCAATGCCTCAAGAGTCATCTAGCCAAGCATGGGATTGTGCATCAGACTAGCTGCCCTTACACACCACAGCAGAATGGGGTAGCTGAGAGGAAGAACAGTCACTTGATGGAGGTTGCTAGATCAATGATGTTTCATGCAAATGTCCCAAAACGCTTTGAGTGATGCTGTGCAGACTGCTTGCTATCTCATCAAGGGTTCCAACCAAGATATTGAAGAATCTGTCTCCATTTGAAGTGTTGAATAAGAGCAAACCTGTCATTGATCACCTACGTGTCTTTGGGTGTGTGTGCTATGTCATGGTTCCAGGAGAGCAGAGAAACAAGCTGGAGGCAAAGAGTACTAAGGCTATGTTCATTGGTTACTCTATCACTGAAGGGGTACAAGTGCTATGATCAAGCAAGAGAGTGATGGTATCTAGAGAAGTGAAGTTTTTTGAAACAAAAGGTTATTATGAAGAAAGGAGGGGAAAATCTGAAGGATTTGTCTCAAGCTCCATCTGATAAGGCAACAATACCGAGTGTTGTTGGAGAAGCTTGGGATAGGGTTATCCAGGATCAGGAACCCGGAAGGAAAGAGAGCCTTCCAATCAGACTGGTGGAGCTGGAAGAACAACTCCTCTTGATCATGGGAATGGAACTGAATCTCTGGTGAGCAAGAGCAAAACCAAGAGGATTCAGGTCTTCATGATCAAGATACATCACAAGAAGTTGAGAACAATGTTCAGTCAAGTGGAGAAGTGGATGAGGTTCAGTCTAGTGGAGAAGTGGATGAGGTTCAGTCTAGTGGAGAAGAACAAGTTGGACCGGCCAGTTCAGAAGAAGAGCAAGTGGAGCCGGCTAGTGTGCAAACTGAAGATCAGGTTCAAGCTTTGAGGAGGAGCACAAGGATAAAGAGGGATCCTTCCAACTGTAAACACGAGTGTACTACAATGCCCAGGCTGTGGAGCATCCTCTCAAGCCGTGTGTTCCTTTGCTGAGTTTCAGAGGAGCATTATGCCTTTATGATTAGTCTGGATGAGAGTTATGTACCAAGGACTTATGAAGAAGCTATGTTAGACAAGGAATGGAAAGAATCGTGGGAGCTGAAGCAGGTGCTATGATCAAAAATGATACATGGTATGAGAGTGAGCTGCCTAAGGGAAAGAAGGCTGTATCTAGTAGATGGATCTTCACAATCAAGTATCTAGCAAATGGACAGATTGATAGAAAGAAGACCAGATTGGTTGCAAGAGGATTTACACAGACCTATGGAGAGGATTACATTGATACCTTTGCACCAGTAGCTAAGCTTCACACAGTTCGGATTGTGTTGTCCATTGCAACAAACTTGGAGTGGGATTTGTGGCAAATGGATGTGAAGAATGCTTCCTGCAAGGTGAACTTGAAGATGAAGTATACATGCATCCGCCTCCTGGTCTTGAGCATCTAGTAAAGCCAGGGAATGTTTTGAGGTTGAAGAAGGCAATATATGGGCTGAAACAATCACCTAGAGCTTGGTACAGGAAGCTGAGTACAACACTCAATGGGAGAGGCTTTAGGAAGTCTAGATCACACTCTCTTCACCTTGACAGGACCTTCAGGGATCATTGTGATTCTAGTGTATGTGGATGATTTGATTATCACAGGAGTGATAAGGCAGGGATTCAAGCTACTAAGGAGTTTCTCAAATCTGTGTTTGACATCAAGGATTTGGGAGAGATGAAGTATTTTTGGGCATTGAGATATGCAGATCAAAGGAGGGTTTGTTTATGTCTCAAAGGAAGTATACTATGGATATGTTGAAGGAGACTGATGTGCTTGGAGGAAAGATAGCCAAGACACCCCTTGAGGAGGGATATGTTCCGTGGGAGGTGGAAGAGAAGCCAGTTGTTTGAGGATCTAAGCTATAGGAAGATGGTTGGCAAGCTGATCTACTTGACCATTACTAGGCCAGATATATGCTGCGGTGAATCAAGTGAGTCAACATATGCAGGCACCAAGGTCCATCATTGGAAGATGGTTGATAGGATCTGATAGAATTGGGACAATTTGGACAAGGAGTTTGGATGGGCTGTAGCTGATCGAGAAGTGGTTGGGTTGTGATGCTGATTGGGCAGAGATGAGAGTTGACAGAGATAACTACATTGTACATTCAGGGAGACTTGGTTACTTGGAAGAGTAAGAAGCGAAGGTTATTTCCTGTTCAAGTGCTGAAGTGAGTATAGAGCCATGTTGAAATGAAGCGAGTTGGTGTGGATCAAGGGGATCTTGAAGCATCAGAGATTGAAGCGAGTACTCCTATGACTATGCATTGTGACAATCAAGCAGCTATCCACATTGCCTCCAACTAGTGTTTCATGAGAGAACAAAGCACATGAGGTGGATTGTCATAAGGTGAAGGAGATGATTATCTTAGGAGTGATCTGCCCATGTTATACAAGAAGTGAAGATCAGCTTGAGATGTGTTTACAAAGGCAGCGGATTAAAGACAATGGAGTCCATACTATCAAGGCTTGGACTCATTGATCTTACTCAATTTGAGGCCCAACCATGGAGTCTCACTCTTTTCCCTCATCAGGTTTTATCCCAATGGGTTTTCCTTGGTGAGGTTTTTAATGAGGGAGATCTTCATAGTTTAACTGACTTGTTCTACATGGTCAAGCTTGAGGAGAGTGTTGAGAAGAGGTGATAAAGAGTGGATACATTGATAAAGGAAGAGTATTGGCGGTCAGTTACTTTGGGGATTTACCACAGTAACTTTAGTTTTTATTGTGGTAACTAAGCTAAAGGCTTGAAGTTATCTTGCAACACTTTGGAAGTATATCCATGAGGAGCAGTCTGGATAAGAAAGGATCAGTTTGGATAAGGTCTGGTCATAGCTGGAAAGGAAAAGCTACTTTACAGCCTGTCCAAGCATGTGAAGCCTCTCCAACCATCCCGCTAGCTTTGACTTCACATGCTTTGAGTCTCATTGAAATCCCCTTTGTCCAGCCTTATCTCTTCATATATAACTTGTACGAGACATTAAATCAATTAATGGAGTTTTGAGTATTCTCTCTATTCTCTCTCTACATTCTCTTAATCTCTTTAATCTTACACAAAACAATCTGATTGTTCTTAAACACACTCTAATACACAAAAGTGTATATAACTCTCCCTTAGTGTGATATAAGCGTTCACCACTTGTGAACAAAGGAGGCAGATAGATCTCCAGACTGGTTTGCACCAAAAGAAGTTTATTGATAAAAGAATGATTCAAAGTTACATGGACGTGGTGCTGCTGTTTAAAAGCATAAAACATAAAACCTAAGCCTAAACCAATGTGGTTTAGGAAAACCAAACAAATCCTATTGCTAATTGATTTACACTAAGCAGAGCTCTAATGGGTTTACAAGCCCAAAACCTCTTCCTAATGAGTTTACATAAATAATAAAACCAAATACACTTAAAATGAGACCATAATGGTCGTGCATAATCATATTGGGCCAATCATAAACCAAGTTGGCTTGTCCTTCCACTTTTGGGCCGATAAAGGCCTTTTGAACAACTCTTTCTTGGGCTCGATCCATCTTGTTCCAGGTCCGACCAAGCTGCTCCTTATGCTCATTTGGATGATAAAGGTCCTCATCATGTTCCAGTTCCTGATCTGGTTCTCAATCTTCCATTTCCAACTCAATTCATATATCGGTTTGACCAGTCCATTTCTCGATCGGACTGAATCTCCCATTCCATTTCCTGTCTAACCAGCTTCATCCTATCCATTTCCTTGTCAATCAGGGTTGTCACAGGTCGTCAATGATTGTTTAAAGTCAGTCCATGCTTTATAAAGGCCACATCAAGGCCCATAGCCTTTTCGTCCAAGACTTCATGGATCAAGCCTTTTAGCTTTCCATAAAGCTCATCAGGTCGTTTCAAGATCCATTTCCTAGCTCCTTCTCTCCTTGACTTCATGTTCTTTAGTATGGAGCTGATCAGGGTCACACCATCCTCTCTCCCTTCAAAAAGATTTGACCTCAAATCTTGTTTTTCAGGAGTGAAGAAACCTTGCAGATCAAGCTTGTATGAAACTGTTTTCTGCACCAGATTGTTGTTACTTCTTATACTAACACTGAGCTTCCTCCTGGTTCAAAAACAACTTGCTCCAGGCCCTTAACAACTCTCAGATGTATGAGATTGAGAGATCCTTAGAGTAACTAGAGTATAAGTGAGAGTTTAAGTAGAGATTAGAAAGAGATTGTGAAAGATTAAGAGACTTGAGAGCTGTTTAGTGTCTAAGAGAGAATCATGGTGCCTTAAGAGATTAGAGAGAGACTCAGAACTGTATGATCTTATTAATGAGTGAGGTTACATATTTATAAGAGAGACACAAGGGTTTACAAGAAGGGAACTGAGCACTGTTTAACCGTGTGGAGTCAAGGGGTTCATTTTGAATGAATGGTCAGGATGGCTCACATGCTTTTGGCATCTTGGACTAAAGGTGCTTCAGCTTTCCAGCCTGTTCCAGCCTGGCACCGCGCGTCCCTTATCCTTTCACCGGTCTTATCCTCTTCACTAAGCCCTTAAGTTAACCTTTGCCTTGTTACGGTTTCACTTGGTCAAGGTTGGGTAACTTCTGGTCGAGACATTTGGTACGGACGGTATGGCCATGTACGGCCTTGTACGGCCGTCCGTACCATGCTTGCCCAATGTCCCCTCATTCTCTTTCTCCTCTTCTCTTCAACTCCTTATCTCTTCATATCCATATACTCAACTCATCTCAACACTCCCCCTCAAGCTTAGCTTTGTGAAAGTCTAAGCTTGGACAGCCATGAGATCTTCCTCATTAAAAACCTCACTAAGGAAAACCCATTGGGACAAAACCTTAATGAGGGAAAAAGAGTAAAGATCTCATGACTAAGGGGATCAGCTGCTTCTCTTCCCAAGATCAATGAGGCCCAATCTAATATGAATGGACTCCATTGTCTTTTGCCTTGCAGCCTTGGTGAACACATCAGCCAACTGATCTTCACTCCGAGTGTAGCATGGCAGGATGACTCCTAGGATGATCATCTGCCTCACCTTGTGACAATCAACTTCAATGTGCTTGGTTCTCTCATGGAACACCGAGTTGGAGGCAATGTGGATAGCTGCTTGGTTATCACAATGCATTGTCATAGGCGCGGCTTGATCAATCTCCAAATGCTTCAAGATGCCTTTGATCCACACCAGCTCGTTGGTAAGCTTCAGCATAGCTCATGCTCGGCTTACGCGAGCAAGAGACCACCTTCTGCTTCTTACTCTTCCATGTAACCAAGTTGCCTCCAATGAATGTGCAATAGCCGGTTGTTGATCTCCTATCAGCTCTATCTCCTGCCCAATCAGCATCACAATAGCCCACCACTTCAGTGCTTCCATTGCACCCCATCCAGACTCCTTGATCTGGCGAGCCATTCAGATACATCAGCAGCCTCTCCACCATGTGCCAATGATGTTCCTTGGGAAGCTGCATATGTTGACTCACCTGATTCACAGCAAAACATATGTCAGGTCTTGTGATGGTAAGGTAAATCAATTTGCCAACAAGTTTTCTATAGAGTTTAGGATCATGAAATGGCTTGCTGTCTTCAATCTCCCCCTCTCTTGGTACTTTGTAGCCATCCTCCATAGGTATCCTTGCTGTCTTGCCTCCATAAGCACCTGCATCTTTCAAAAGATCAAGTGTATACTTCCTTTGGGACATGAATAACCCTTCCTTGGATCTACAAATCTCAATTCCAAGAAAGTATTTCATTTCTCCCAAATCTTTGATTTCAAACATGGATTTGAGAAACTCCTGGTTGCTTTGATACCCTCCTTATCACTCCCTCGTGATAATGATATCATCCACATACACAAGGAGAGCAACCATACCTGAGGGTGTAGTGAGGGTGAAAAGTGTGTGATCTAACTCGACTTCCTGAAGCCACGTCCATTCAAGGTTGTGCTCAACTTGTTATACCATGCTCTTGGTGATTGCTTCAAGCCATAGATAGCCTTCTTTAACCTCAAGACATTTCCTTTCTTCACTAGATGTTCTAGGCCTGGTGGAGGATACATGTAGACTTCATCCTCAAGTTCCCCTTGTAAGAATGCATTCTTTACATCCATTTGCCACAATCCCCATCCAAGATTAACCGCCAAGCTTAGAACAATCCTAATGGTGTGTAGCTTAGCTGTGGGCAAATGTCTCAATGTAATCCTCCCCATATGTCTGAGTGAACCCTCTTGCTACTAGTCTAGTTTTCTTCCTCTCAATCTGTCCATCAGCCTTGTATTTGATTGTGAAGATCCATCTACTAGACACTGCCTTCTTCCCTTTTGGTAGTTCACTCTCATACCATGTCTCATTCTTTATCATAGCTCCTGCCTCAGCTCCTACTGATTCCTTCCATTCCTTATCCTTCATTGCCTCTTCATAGCTTCTTGGGATGTGATTCTCATCCAAGTTTACCATAAAGGCACAAAGTGATTCATCCTGGTTTGATTGGAACGACGAAGAAGCTGTGCTATTCCCAACCGGGAAACTGGAATCACCGATTTGAAAGTGGATAACTTCTTCACAACTCCTATGATTTATTCAACTTCTGGTGATTCTCCACTTTTATGTATCAAATCAAGCTTCACAAAGTGATTCATCCTGGTTTGATTGAACGACGAAGAAGCTGTGCTATTCCCAAACTGGGAAACTGGAATCACCGATTCAAAGTGGGATAACTTCTTCATCCCAACTCCTATGAGATTTATTCAACTTCCTGGTGATTCTCCACTTTTATGTATCAAATCAAGCTTCTTACAAAGTGATTCATCCTGGTTTGATTGAACGACGAAGAAGCTGTGCTATTCCTAAACTGGGAAACTGAATCACCTGATTTGAAAGTGGATAACTTCTTCACAACTCCTATGATTTATTCAACTTCCTGTGATTCTCCACCACTTATGTATCCAAATCATGCTTCTACAAAGTGATTCATCCTGGTTTGATTGAACGACGAAGAAGCTGTGCTATTCCTAAACCGGGAAACCGGAATCACCTGATTTGAAAGTGGATAACTTCTTCATCCCAACTCCTATGATTTATTCAACTTCCTGTGATTCTCCACCACTTATGTATCCAAATCAAGCTTCACAAAGTGATTCATCCTGGTTTGATTGGAACGATTTAAGAAGCTGTGCTATTCCTAAACTGGGAAACTGGAATCACCTGATTCAAAGTGGGATAACTCTTCATGCCAACTCCTATGATTTATTCAACTTCTGGTGATTCTCCACCACTTTATGTATCAAATCAAGCTTCACAAAGTGATTCATCCTGGTTTGATTGGAACGATTTAAGAAGCTGTGCTATTCCCAAACTGGGAAACTGAATCACCGATTCAAAGTGGGATAACTTCATGCCAACTCTATGAGATTTATTCAACTTCTGGTGATTCTCCACCACTCTTTATGTATCCAAATCAAGCTCTTACAAAGTGATTCATCCTGGTTTGATTGGAACGATTTAAGAAGCTGTGCTATTCCTAAACTGGGAAACTGAATCACCGATTCAAAGTGGGATAACTTCATGCCAACTCCTATGATTTATTCAACTTCCTGGTGATTCTCCACCACTTATGTATCCAAATCAAGCTTCACAAAGTGATTCATCCTGGTTTGATTGGAACGATTTAAGAAGCTGTGCTATTCCTAAACTGGGAAACTGGAATCACCGATTCAAAGTGGGATAACTTCATGCCAACTCTATGAGATTTATTCAACTTCCTGGTGATTCTCCACCACTTTATGTATCCAAATCAAGCTCTTACAAAGTGATTCATCCTGGTTTGATTGGAACGACGAAGAAGCTGTGCTATTCCTAAACTGGGAAACTGAATCACCTGATTCAAAGTGGATAACTTCTTCACAACTCCTATGAGATTTATTCAACTTCCTGGTGATTCTCCACCACTTATGTATCCAAATCAAGCTTCTCAAAAGTGATTCATCCTGGTTTGATTGGAACGATTTAAGAAGCTGTGCTATTCCCAAACTGGGAAACTGGAATCACCTGATTTGAAAGTGGATAACTTCTTCATGCCAACTCTATGAGATTTATTCAACTTCTGGTGATTCTCCACTTTTATGTATCCAAATCATGCTTCTACAAAGTGATTCATCCTGGTTTGATTGAACGACGAAGAAGCTGTGCTATTCCTAAACTGGGAAACTGGAATCACCTGATTCAAAGTGGGATAACTCTTCATGCCAACTCTATGAGATTTATTCAACTCCTGGTGATTCTCCACCACTTATGTATCCAAATCAAGCTTCTTACAAAGTGATTCATCCTGGTTTGATTTAATTGCAATGTAATGGGTTTAGGTTATTGGGCTTTCATTTAATTTAAACCAAAGACAATTAGGATTTTAAAATAACCCAATTTCAATTGGATTAGATTAGAATTAGAATTAAACCATCTTGGTTTACTTCTAGGTTTTCTCACGATTTCTTTAAGACATGAGGGAGGCAGCTTTGCTTTCTCAATTTTGAATCTAAGAATTTTCCAGCAGCTTTGCTTGCTTTAATCTCTTGCTTTCTCTGTTCAGCTTAAGGAACATTGATCTCACTTAAAGGAAGGAATTCTTTGTGAATCTCATCTTAGACAATACAAGGTGATCTTGTGTCTTTGAGTAGCAAAACAGCTTCCGAGCAATCCATAGCTCTTTAGCAAAGTCCATCATCATCATCTATCATCTACCCACACTTTGATACAGATCGAAGTCTTTGATTCTCTGTTTGCAAGGATTATCAAAGCATTTACCCACCTACAAGAGATCCAGGAGTTACAGTCCTATCCGTGCTACACCAAGTGGTATCGAGCCTCTTGAAGGTTTAGGGTTTGATTATCTTAACCAAGGACCACGTGTTTCATCATATATCCAGCAATCTTCTATGTATTCTTATAGAAAACATGATGAGAAGGCTGAACAACCAGCAACAAGGAAGCTGCTGCAAGGAAAAGAAAAGAGATCAAAATTCCAACCGTTCTATGGAGAGTTTGATCCGCACATATCCGAATGGGAAAAGGATGTGGATTTCCTTTAACTTCCACAACCACACTGAGGAGAAGAAGTTACATCTAGCAACTACTGGTTTAAGAGGGTATGCTTGACTGGTGGTATCAGATTGCTAACAACAGAAACGCTGTGGAGAGTTGCAGATTTCTTCTTGGTATGAGATGAAGTCCGTCATGAAGAAAAGGTTTGTAGCAAAGAGGTATGGTCAAACTGATCTGGAACGGTTGCCAATCCAATCTAGATCATCTCAAGCACGGTTAGGTTATCCAGAGAAGAGCCACGAACTGCTATGATCGTGAGGCACAACGAAAGCCGCAGCTACTGCAAACACATCTTGATTATCTTGACAATATGCGAGCACACAGTTCAAAGAAAACCTAAGGAACATGATAGCTGAATCACTCACTGCTGTGACTAAAAACCACAACAGAGGCCAGTCCCACGCCCAGCATCAGGAGATGATGAGCTAACTTGTTATCGAAGGCACCAGTTGAGGAGAAAGAAAAGATTGCAGCAAAACCGGCCGTGAAGATACCGAGATTGAACCAGCATTGGCCATTCCTTTCAAGGAGAACATTCAGCCATTCAACTACAGCTAGAGGAGCACGTACCAGGAGCTTTGTGTGGTCTTATTCACGACCAAAACAAGGTTAAAGAAGAAGAAGAACTTGATGAGGCTTGTAGTTCATAAAGAGTTACTTGAGACTTTGATTGAACAAGGTGGATTCATTAGATCTTTTTCTTGTGATTTACTGATCCAGCCTTTGTATGTATCCAAATCAAGCTTCTACAAAGTGATTCATCCTGGTTTGATTGAACGACGAAGAAGTTGTGCTATTCCCAACCGGGAAACCGAATCACCGATTCAAAGTGGGATAACTTCATGCCAACTCCTATGATTTATTCAACTTCCGGTGATTCTCCACCACTTATGTATCCAAATCAAGCTTCTACAAAGTGATTCATCCTGGTTTGATTGGAACGATTTAAGAAGCTGTGCTATTCCTAAACTGGGAAACTGAATCACCGATTCAAAGTGGGATAACTTCATGCCAACTCCTATGATTTATTCAACTTCTGGTGATTCTCCACCACTCTTTATGTATCCAAACTGCTTCTTACAAAGTGATTCATCCTGGTTTGATTGAACGACGAAGAAGCTGTGCTATTCCCAACCGGGAAACCGGAATCACCGATTTGAAAGTGGGATAACTTCTTCATCCCAACTCCTATGAGGATTTATTCAACTCCTGGTGATTCTCCACCACTTATGTATCCAAACTGCTTCTTACAAAGTGATTCATCCTGGTTTGATTGAACGACGAAGAAGTTGTGCTATTCCTAAACCGGGAAACCGAATCACCGATTCAAAGTGGGATAACTTCATGCCAACTCCTATGAGGATTTATTCAACTTCCTGGTGATTCTCCACTACTTTATGTATCCAAATCAAGCTTCACAAAGTGATTCATCCTGGTTTGATTGGAACGATTTAAGAAGCTGTGCTATTCCTAAACCGGGAAACTGGAATCACCTGATTGAAAGTGGGATAACTTCATGCCAACTCCTATGATTTATTCAACTTCTGGTGATTCTCCACTACTTTATGTATCCAAATCAAGCTTCTACAAAGTGATTCATCCTGGTTTGATTGGAACGATTTAAGAAGCTGTGCTATTCCTAAACCGGGAAACTGGAATCACCTGATTTGAAAGTGGGATAACTTCATGCCAACTCTATGAGATTTATTCAACTTCTGGTGATTCTCCACCACTTATGTATCCAAATCAAGCTTCTACAAAGTGATTCATCCTGGTTTGATTGAACGACGAAGAAGTTGTGCTATTCCTAAACTGGGAAACTGAATCACCGATTTGAAAGTGGATAACTTCTTCTGCCAACTCCTATGAGGATTTATTCAACTTCCTGGTGATTCTCCACCACTTTATGTATCAAATCAAGCTTCACAAAGTGATTCATCCTGGTTTGATTGAACGACGAAGAAGCTGTGCTATTCCTAAATCGGGAAACCGGAATCACCTGATTTGAAAGTGGGATAACTTCATGCCAACTCCATGAGATTTATTCAACTTCCTGTGATTCTCCACCACTTTATGTATCAAATCAAGCTTCACAAAGTGATTCATCCTGGTTTGATTGAACGACGAAGAAGCTGTGCTATTCCCAACCGGGAAACCGAATCACCTGATTTGAAAGTGGGATAACTTCATGCCAACTCCATGAGATTTATTCAACTTCTGGTGATTCTCCACCACTCTTTATGTATCCAAATCAAGCTTCACAAAGTGATTCATCCTGGTTTGATTGAACGACGAAGAAGCTGTGCTATTCCTAAACTGGAAACTGAATCACCGATTCAAAGTGGGATAACTTCTTCCTGCCAACTCCTATGAGATTTATTCAACTTCCTGGTGATTCTCCACTACTTTATGTATCCAAATCAAGCTTCACAAAGTGATTCATCCTGGTTTGATTGAACGACGAAGAAGTTGTGCTATTCCCAACCGGGAAACCGGAATCACCGATTTGAAAGTGGATAACTTCTTCATGCCAACTCCATGAGATTTATTCAACTCCTGGTGATTCTCCACCACTTATGTATCCAAATCAAGCTTTCACAAAGTGATTCATCCTGGTTTGATTGGAACGATTTAAGAAGCTGTGCTATTCCTAAACCGGGAAACTGGAATCACCTGATTGAAAGTGGGATAACTTCATGCCAACTCCATGAGATTTATTCAACTTCTGGTGATTCTCCACCACTCTTTATGTATCCAAATCAAGCTTTACAAAGTGATTCATCCTGGTTTGATTGAACGACGAAGAAGCTGTGCTATTCCCAACCGGGAAACCGAATCACCGATTCAAAGTGGATAACTTCTTCATCCCAACTCCTATGAGGATTTATTCAACTTCCTGTGATTCTCCACCACTTATGTATCCAAACTGCTTCTTACAAAGGATTCATCCTGGTTTGATTAGAACGACGAAGAAGCTGTGCTATTCCTAAACTGGGAAACTGGAATCACCGATTCGAAGTGGGATAACTTCATGCCAACTCCTATGATTTATTCAACTCCTGGTGATTCTCCACCACTTTATGTATCCAAACTGCTTCTTACAAAGGATTCATCCTGGTTTGATTGAACGACGAAGAAGTTGTGCTATTCCCAACCGGGAAACCGAATCACCTCGATTTGAAAGTGGATAACTTCTTCTGCCAACTCCTATGAGGATTTATTCAACTTCTGGTGATTCTCCACCACTTATGTATCCAAATCAAGCTTCTTACAAAGGATTCATCCTGGTTTGATTGAACGACGAAGAAGCTGTGCTATTCCTAAACCGGGAAACTGAATCACCTGATTCGAAGTGGGATAACTTCATGCCAACTCCATGAGATTTATTCAACTCCTGGTGATTCTCCACCACTTATGTATCCAAACTGCTTCTTACAAAGGATTCATCCTGGTTTGATTGAACGACGAAGAAGCTGTGCTATTCCTAAACTGGGAAACTGAATCACCTCGATTCAAAGTGGATAACTTCTTCATCCAACTCCTATGAGATTTATTCAACTCCTGGTGATTCTCCACCACTTATGTATCCAAATCAAGCTTCTCACAAAGTGATTCATCCTGGTTTGATTGGAACGACGAAGAAGTTGTGCTATTCCCAACCGGGAAACCTGAATCACCGATTCGAAGTGGGATAACTTCTTCTGCCAACTCCTATGAGGATTTATTCAACTTCCTGTGATTCTCCACCACTTATGTATCCAAATCAAGCTTCTTACAAAGGATTCATCCTGGTTTGATTGAACGACGAAGAAGTTGTGCTATTCCCAACCGGGAAACCTGAATCACCTGATTTGAAAGTGGGATAACTTCATGCCAACTCCTATGAGGATTTATTCAACTCCTGGTGATTCTCCACCACTTATGTATCCAAATCAAGTTCAAGTCGTGGCCCATCATAAACCAAAGAAGAACCAGCTTGTTGGTTTGATTTAATTGCAATGTAATGGGTTTAGGTTATTGGGCTTTCATTTAATTTAAACCAAAGACAATTAGATTTTAAAATAACCCAATTTCAATTGGATTAGATTAGAATTAGAATTAAAACCATCTTGGCTTCACTTCTGTTTTCACGATTTCTTTAAGACATGAGGGAGGCAGCTTTGCTTTCTCAATTTTGAATCTAAGAATTTTCCAGCAGCTTTGCTTGCTTTATCTCTTGCTTTCTCTGTTCAGCTTAAGGAACATTGATCTCACTTAAAGGAAGGAATTCTTTGTGAATCTCATCTTAGACAATACAAGGTGATCTTGGTCTTTTTAGTAAGTTCTTCTCTGTCCAGTATTTAGCAAAGTCCATCATCATCATCTATCATCTACCCACACGCTTGATACAGATCGAGTCTTTGATTCTCTGTTTGCAAGGATTATCAAAGCATTTACCCACCTACAAGAGATCCAGGGAGTTACAGTCCTATCCAGGCTACACCAAAATGGAGCCTTCTCATTCAGAATCTTGGTTGGAGTTCTATTGATCAAGTAACAAGCAGTGGCAACTGCATCACTCCAAAATCTCTTTGGGACGTTATTTGAAACATAAGTGACCTTGCCACTTCCATGAGGGGCCTATTCTTCCTCTCAGCCACTCCATTTTGCTGTGAGTATATGGACAGCTTGTTTGATGTAGAATCCCATATTGTGATAAGTGCTGCTTGAATGCATTGCTTGTGTACTCTCCTCCATTATCTGATCTCAAAATTTTAATCTTAGCATGATAATGGTTAGTCACATACGTTTGAAAGTTCCTAAATGCATCAAGTACCCTATCTTTGGTCTGAATTAAGGTTAACCAGGTGTATTTGGATTTTTCATCAATGAATGTGACAAAATACTTATAGCTATCTCTAGATAAGCAAGGCAGTCCATACATCTGATTGAACGACGAAGAAGCTGTGCTATTCCCAACCGGGAAACCGAATCACCGATTTGAAAGTGGATAACTTCTTTGCCAACTCCTATGAGATTATTCAACTTCCGGTGATTCTCCACCACTTTATGTATCCAAATCAAGCTTCTACAAAGTGATTCATCCTGGTTTGATTGGAACGATTTAAGAAGCTGTGCTATTCCTAAACCGGGAAACTGAATCACCGATTCAAAGTGGATAACTTCTTTGCCAACTCCTATGATTTATTCAACTCCTGGTGATTCTCCACCACTTTATGTATCAAATCAAGCTTCACAAAGTGATTCATCCTGGTTTGATTGAACGACGAAGAAGCTGTGCTATTCCCAACCGGGAAACCGAATCACCTGATTTGAAAGTGGATAACTTCTTTGCCAACTCCTATGAGATTTATTCAACTTCCTGTGATTCTCCACCACTTTATGTATCCAAACTGCTTCTTACAAAGGATTCATCCTGGTTTGATTGAACGACGAAGAAGCTGTGCTATTCCCAAACTGGGAAACTGGAATCACCTGATTGAAAGTGGATAACTTCTTCTGCCAACTCCTATGATTTATTCAACTTCCGGTGATTCTCCACCACTTTATGTATCCAAACTGCTTCTTACAAAGTGATTCATCCTGGTTTGATTGAACGACGAAGAAGCTGTGCTATTCCTAAATCGGGAAACCGGAATCACCGATTTGAAAGTGGGATAACTTCTTCATGCCAACCCTATGAGATTTATTCAACTCCTGGTGATTCTCCACCACTTATGTATCCAAATCAAGCTTCTTACAAAGGATTCATCCTGGTTTGATTGAACGACGAAGAAGCTGTGCTATTCCCAACCGGGAAACTGAATCACCTCGATTCAAAGTGGATAACTTCTTCATGCCAACCCTATGAGATTTATTCAACTCCTGGTGATTCTCCACCACTTATGTATCCAAATCAAGCTTTACAAAGTGATTCATCCTGGTTTGATTGAACGACGAAGAAGCTGTGCTATTCCCAACCGGGAAACCGAATCACCGATTCAAAGTGGATAACTTCTTTGCCAACTCCTATGAGATTTATTCAACTTCTGGTGATTCTCCACCACTTTATGTATCAAATCAAGCTTCACAAAGTGATTCATCCTGGTTTGATTGGAACGACGAAGAAGCTGTGCTATTCCTAAATCGGGAAACCGAATCACCTCGATTCAAAGTGGATAACTTCTTCATGCCAACCCTATGAGATTTATTCAACTTCTGGTGATTCTCCACCACTTATGTATCCAAATCAAGCTTCACAAAGTGATTCATCCTGGTTTGATTGGAACGATTTAAGAAGCTGTGCTATTCCTAAATCGGGAAACCGGAATCACCGATTCAAAGTGGATAACTTCTTTGCCAACTCCTATGAGATTTATTCAACTTCTGGTGATTCTCCACCACTTATGTATCCAAATCAAGCTTTACAAAGTGATTCATCCTGGTTTGATTAGAACGACGAAGAAGCTGTGCTATTCCCAAACTGGGAAACTGGAATCACCGATTTGAAAGTGGATAACTTCTTCATCCCAACTCCTATGAGATTTATTCAACTCCTGGTGATTCTCCACCACTTATGTATCCAAATCAAGCTTCTCACAAAGTGATTCATCCTGGTTTGATTGAACGACGAAGAAGCTGTGCTATTCCCAACCGGGAAACCGGAATCACCGATTCAAAGTGGATAACTTCATGCCAACTCCTATGATTTATTCAACTCCTGGTGATTCTCCACCACTTTATGTATCAAATCAAGCTTCACAAAGTGATTCATCCTGGTTTGATTGAACGACGAAGAAGCTGTGCTATTCCCAAACTGGAAACCGAATCACCGATTTGAAAGTGGATAACTTCTTCATCCCAACTCCTATGAGATTTATTCAACTCCTGGTGATTCTCCACCACTTTATGTATCAAATCAAGCTTCTCACAAAGTGATTCATCCTGGTTTGATTGAACGACGAAGAAGCTGTGCTATTCCCAAACTGGAAACCGGAATCACCGATTCAAAGTGGATAACTTCATGCCAACTCCTATGATTTATTCAACTCCTGGTGATTCTCCACCACTTATGTATCCAAATCAAGCTTTTACAAAGTGATTCATCCTGGTTTGATTGAACGACGAAGAAGCTGTGCTATTCCTAAACCGGGAAACCGAATCACCTCGATTCAAAGTGGATAACTTCATGCCAACTCTATGAGATTTATTCAACTTCCTGTGATTCTCCACCACTTTATGTATCCAAATCAAGCTTCTCACAAAGTGATCATCCTTATATGCAATCATAGATGCTCCAAAGGAATAACCATAAGTGTTACCGTTTCCTTTAGCATTTTGAAGAGCGATCAAGGTCTGATCTCCCCGATGTAGTATCATTGCTGGAGTTTCTCGAGGCTCTGTAAGCCACCAGAGACTTCCCATTCCAATCATTGCCTCCATGACCATCCACTTCACTTGTCTTGATGGTGCCAGCTCCACTTGATCCTTCAGTCACATTTGCCCTTCCCTCACGCTCCTTCATGAACTTGGTCGCTTGAGGTGTGGGTGTAGTATCCAGCATTGGCTTTTCTTATGACCATGCTTCTTGCAATGATCACAGTTGCCATTGAACTTCCTGTCCTCATACTTCCCGTGAGATGCCTTGTTTGCTTGTGGAGCTTCGTCAAGTCTTCATGAGCTGCTTGATTGGCAAGAGAGAGCTCCCCTTTCCTCCAAACAACCCCATAGACCCTGCTCCTTTGGATTTGCACACACATCCTCAAGGTCCGGAAGTTTGTCAGCCCTCAACATGTGCTGGATGAGTTGAGTGTAGGCCGGTTCAGCGTGAGAAGCAGTCCAAAGACCTTATCTTGCTCACGCCTCTCATTCAGCTGATCAGATCAGTTGTGCTCGGCCTCAGCATTCTGTTCTGACCATAAGGACCTGAACCTTCCCAAGTGCTTAGTGAACTCCATATCCTCTTGCACTAGACGGTTGATAGCTTGCTTTACTTCAAACACACGGCTGAGGTTGGAGATGTTCCCATACACCTTCTTAAGCTGTCCCACAGCTCTTTGGCTGACTCACAGTAGCTGTAGGTGTCTAAGATGGCTGGATCCAGGGATGCGTAGAACCGCCATCACCAGCATGTCTTCTTGTTGCCATTTCTCTACAGCCGCTTCATTGGAGACCTCTTCTTGATCTCCTCCCTGAGTAATGAGTTTTGGAGCCTCCCCTGTTGTGATGTGCCCCCACAAACCCTTACTTCCCACAGCAGTCTTCACCATCCGAGACCACACAAGATAGTTGTTACCTTTGAAAGTAACCGCCACCTTCATCCTCATGTTCATACCATGTTCCATCTTTGCTTAGCTTGACTTGAACAACTTGAATCTGATGAAATCTTGAGTCTTGAGTCAATGCATTACACACACCAATCTTGAGTCTAGGATCGCACACACACACCTAACGTAGCACAGCCCAAACACCTTCAAAGCCACTCGCGTGTAGCTTCAAAGCCTTCAGCTTGTACCTCTCTAAAGATCAAACCCCAGATCCTAATGAACCTGGCTCTGATACCATATGAGATTGAGAGATCCTTAGAGTAACTAGAGTATAAGTGAGAGTTTAAGTAGAGATTACAAAGTGATTCATCCTGGTTTGATTGGAACGACGAAGAAGCTGTGCTATTCCTAAACTGGGAAACTGAATCACCGATTTGAAAGTGGATAACTCTTCATGCCAACTCTATGAGATTTATTCAACTTCCGGTGATTCTCCACCACTTTATGTATCCAAATCAAGCTTCTCACAAAGTGATTCATCCTGGTTTGATTGGAACGACGAAGAAGCTGTGCTATTCCCAAACCGGGAAACCGAATCACCGATTCAAAGTGGGATAACTTCATGCCAACTCCCATGAGATTTATTCAACTTCCTGGTGATTCTCCACCACTTATGTATCCAAATCAAGCTTCACAAAGTGATTCATCCTGGTTTGATTGAACGACGAAGAAGCTGTGCTATTCCTAAATCGGGAAACCGGAATCACCGATTTGAAAGTGGGATAACTTCATGCCAACTCTATGAGATTTATTCAACTCCTGGTGATTCTCCACCACTTATGTATCCAAATCAAGCTTCACAAAGTGATTCATCCTGGTTTGATTGAACGACGAAGAAGCTGTGCTATTCCTAAACTGGGAAACTGAATCACCTGATTCAAAGTGGGATAACTTCATGCCAACTCCTATGATTTATTCAACTTCTGGTGATTCTCCACCACTTATGTATCCAAATCAAGCTTCTACAAAGTGATTCATCCTGGTTTGATTGGAACGACGAAGAAGCTGTGCTATTCCTAAATCGGGAAACCGGAATCACCTGATTCAAAGTGGATAACTTCTTCATGCCAACTCCCATGAGATTTATTCAACTTCTGGTGATTCTCCACCACTTATGTATCCAAACTGCTTCTTACAAAGAGATTCATCCTGGTTTGATTGAACGACGAAGAAGCTGTGCTATTCCCAAACCGGGAAACCGGAATCACCAGATTTGAAAGTGGATAACTTCTTCTGCCAACTCCTATGAGATTTATTCAACTTCCGGTGATTCTCCACCACTTTATGTATCCAATCAAGCTTCTTACAAAGTGATTCATCCTGGTTTGATTGGAACGATTTAAGAAGCTGTGCTATTCCCAAACCGGGAAACTGGAATCACCTGATTTGAAAGTGGATAACTCTTCATGCCAACTCTATGAGATTTATTCAACTTCCGGTGATTCTCCACCACTCTTTATGTATCCAATCAAGCTTCTTACAAAGAGATTCATCCTGGTTTGATTGGAACGATTTAAGAAGCTGTGCTATTCCCAAACCGGGAAACCGAATCACCGATTCAAAGTGGGATAACTTCATGCCAACTCCCATGAGATTTATTCAACTCCTGGTGATTCTCCACCACTTTATGTATCCAAATCAAGCTTCTACAAAGTGATTCATCCTGGTTTGATTGGAACGATTTAAGAAGCTGTGCTATTCCTAAACCGGGAAACTGGAATCACCGATTCAAAGTGGGATAACTTCATGCCAACTCCTATGAGATTTATTCAACTTCTGGTGATTCTCCACCACTTATGTATCCAAATCAAGCTTCTTACAAAGAGATTCATCCTGGTTTGATTGGAACGATTTAAGAAGCTGTGCTATTCCTAAATCGGGAAACCGGAATCACCAGATTTGAAAGTGGGATAACTTCATGCCAACTCCTATGAGATTTATTCAACTTCCTGGTGATTCTCCACCACTTTATGTATCCAATCAAGCTTCTTACAAAGAGATTCATCCTGGTTTGATTGAACGACGAAGAAGCTGTGCTATTCCTAAACTGGGAAACTGAATCACCGATTCAAAGTGGGATAACTTCATGCCAACTCTATGAGATTTATTCAACTTCTGGTGATTCTCCACCACTCTTTATGTATCCAAATCAAGCTTCTACAAAGTGATTCATCCTGGTTTGATTGAACGACGAAGAAGCTGTGCTATTCCTAAACCGGGAAACCGAATCACCGATTTGAAAGTGGATAACTTCTTCATCCAACTCCTATGATTTATTCAACTCCTGGTGATTCTCCACCACTTATGTATCCAAATCAAGCTTCACAAAGTGATTCATCCTGGTTTGATTGAACGACGAAGAAGCTGTGCTATTCCTAAATCGGGAAACCGGAATCACCTGATTCAAAGTGGGATAACTTCATGCCAACTCCTATGAGATTTATTCAACTTCCGGTGATTCTCCACCACTTATGTATCCAAACTGCTTCTTACAAAGAGATTCATCCTGGTTTGATTGAACGACGAAGAAGCTGTGCTATTCCTAAACTGGGAAACTGAATCACCGATTCAAAGTGGGATAACTTCATGCCAACTCCTATGATTTATTCAACTCCTGGTGATTCTCCACCACTTATGTATCCAAATCAAGCTTTACAAAGTGATTCATCCTGGTTTGATTGGAACGATTTAAGAAGCTGTGCTATTCCCAAACCGGAAACCGGAATCACCGATTCAAAGTGGGATAACTTCTTCATCCAACTCCTATGATTTATTCAACTTCCGGTGATTCTCCACCACTTATGTATCCAAATCAAGCTTTCACAAAGTGATTCATCCTGGTTTGATTGGAACGACGAAGAAGTTGTGCTATTCCTAAACTGGAAACTGAATCACCGATTTGAAAGTGGGATAACTTCTTCTGCCAACTCCTATGATTTATTCAACTTCCTGGTGATTCTCCACCACTTATGTATCCAAATCAAGCTTCACAAAGTGATTCATCCTGGTTTGATTGAACGACGAAGAAGCTGTGCTATTCCCAAACCGGGAAACTGAATCACCTGATTTGAAAGTGGATAACTTCTTCATGCCAACTCCATGAGATTTATTCAACTTCCGGTGATTCTCCACCACTTATGTATCCAAATCAAGCTTCACAAAGTGATTCATCCTGGTTTGATTGAACGACGAAGAAGCTGTGCTATTCCCAAACCGGGAAACTGGAATCACCTCGATTTGAAAGTGGATAACTCTTCATGCCAACTCCTATGAGATTTATTCAACTTCCTGTGATTCTCCACCACTTTATGTATCAAATCAAGCTTCACAAAGTGATTCATCCTGGTTTGATTGGAACGATTTAAGAAGCTGTGCTATTCCCAAACCGGGAAACTGAATCACCTGATTTGAAAGTGGATAACTCTTCATGCCAACTCCATGAGATTTATTCAACTTCTGGTGATTCTCCACCACTCTTTATGTATCCAAATCAAGCTTTCACAAAGTGATTCATCCTGGTTTGATTGGAACGATTTAAGAAGCTGTGCTATTCCTAAACTGGAAACTGAATCACCTGATTTGAAAGTGGATAACTTCTTCATCCAACTCCTATGAGATTTATTCAACTTCTGGTGATTCTCCACCACTCTTTATGTATCCAAATCAAGCTTCACAAAGTGATTCATCCTGGTTTGATTGGAACGACGAAGAAGTCGTGCTATTCCTAAATCGGGAAACCGGAATCACCGATTTGAAAGTGGATAACTTCTTCATCCAACTCCTATGATTTATTCAACTTCCTGGTGATTCTCCACTACTTTATGTATCCAAATCAAGCTTCTCACAAAGTGATTCATCCTGGTTTGATTGGAACGATTTAAGAAGCTGTGCTATTCCCAAACCGAAACCGAATCACCTGATTCAAAGTGGGATAACTTCTTCATCCAACTCCTATGATTTATTCAACTTCCTGTGATTCTCCACCACTTATGTATCCAAATCAAGCTTTACAAAGTGATTCATCCTGGTTTGATTGAACGACGAAGAAGTCGTGCTATTCCTAAACCGGGAAACCGGAATCACCTCGATTTGAAAGTGGATAACTCTTCATGCCAACTCCATGAGATTTATTCAACTTCTGGTGATTCTCCACTACTTTATGTATCCAATCAAGCTTCTTACAAAGAGATTCATCCTGGTTTGATTGAACGACGAAGAAGCTGTGCTATTCCCAACCGGGAAACCGAATCACCGATTTGAAAGTGGATAACTTCTTCATCCCAACTCCTATGATTTATTCAACTCCTGGTGATTCTCCACCACTTATGTATCCAAATCAAGCTTCACAAAGTGATTCATCCTGGTTTGATTGGAACGATTTAAGAAGCTGTGCTATTCCTAAACCGGGAAACCGAATCACCGATTTGAAAGTGGATAACTTCTTCTGCCAACTCCTATGATTTATTCAACTTCCGGTGATTCTCCACCACTTATGTATCCAAATCAAGCTTCTACAAAGTGATTCATCCTGGTTTGATTAGAACGACGAAGAAGCTGTGCTATTCCTAAATCGGGAAACTGGAATCACCGATTTGAAAGTGGGATAACTTCATGCCAACTCCATGAGATTTATTCAACTCCTGGTGATTCTCCACTACTTTATGTATCCAATCAAGCTTCTTACAAAGAGATTCATCCTGGTTTGATTGGAACGACGAAGAAGCTGTGCTATTCCCAAACCGGGAACCGGAATCACCGATTGAAAGTGGGATAACTTCTTCATGCCAACTCTATGAGATTTATTCAACTTCCTGGTGATTCTCCACTACTTTATGTATCCAAATCATGCTTCTTACAAAGAGATTCATCCTGGTTTGATTAGAACGACGAAGAAGCTGTGCTATTCCTAAACCGGGAAACCGAATCACCGATTCAAAGTGGATAACTTCTTCATGCCAACTCCATGAGATTTATTCAACTTCCTGGTGATTTCCACCACTTTATGTATCCAAATCAAGCTTTTACAAAGTGATTCATCCTGGTTTGATTGGAACGATTTAAGAAGCTGTGCTATTCCTAAATCGGGAAACTGGAATCACCTGATTTGAAAGTGGGATAACTTCATGCCAACTCCTATGAGATTTATTCAACTTCCGGTGATTCTCCACTACTTTATGTATCCAAATCAAGCTTACAAAGTGATTCATCCTGGTTTGATTGAACGACGAAGAAGTTGTGCTATTCCTAAACCGGGAAACCGAATCACCTGATTCAAAGTGGGATAACTTCTTCATCCCAACTCCTATGATTTATTCAACTTCCTGGTGATTCTCCACTACTTTATGTATCCAAATCAAGCTTACAAAGTGATTCATCCTGGTTTGATTAGAACGACGAAGAAGTCGTGCTATTCCCAAACTGGGAAACTGGAATCACCGATTGAAAGTGGGATAACTTCTTCTGCCAACTCCTATGAGATTTATTCAACTTCCTGTGATTCTCCACCACTCTTTATGTATCCAAATCATGCTTCTACAAAGTGATTCATCCTGGTTTGATTGGAACGACGAAGAAGTCGTGCTATTCCTAAATCGGGAAACTGGAATCACCTGATTCAAAGTGGATAACTCTTCATGCCAACTCCATGAGATTTATTCAACTTCTGGTGATTCTCCACCACTTTATGTATCCAAATCAAGCTTCTCACAAAGTGATTCATCCTGGTTTGATTGAACGACGAAGAAGTCGTGCTATTCCTAAATCGGGAAACTGGAATCACCGATTCAAAGTGGGATAACTTCATGCCAACTCTATGAGATTTATTCAACTTCTGGTGATTCTCCACCACTTTATGTATCAAATCAAGCTTCTCACAAAGTGATTCATCCTGGTTTGATTGGAACGATTTAAGAAGCTGTGCTATTCCAAACCGGGAAACTGAATCACCTGATTTGAAAGTGGGATAACTTCATGCCAACTCCATGAGATTTATTCAACTTCTGGTGATTCTCCACCACTTTATGTATCCAAATCAAGCTTTTACAAAGTGATTCATCCTGGTTTGATTGAACGACGAAGAAGCTGTGCTATTCCCAACCGGGAAACCGAATCACCGATTCAAAGTGGATAACTTCTTCTGCCAACTCCTATGATTTATTCAACTTCCTGGTGATTCTCCACTACTTTATGTATCCAATCAAGCTTCTTACAAAGAGATTCATCCTGGTTTGATTGGAACGATTTAAGAAGCTGTGCTATTCCTAAATCGGGAAACCGGAATCACCAGATTTGAAAGTGGGATAACTTCTTCCTGCCAACTCCTATGAGATTTATTCAACTTCCTGGTGATTCTCCACCACTTTATGTATCCAAATCAAGCTTCACAAAGTGATTCATCCTGGTTTGATTGAACGACGAAGAAGTCGTGCTATTCCTAAACGGGAAACCGGAATCACCTGATTCAAAGTGGGATAACTTCTTCATGCCAACTCCTATGAGATTTATTCAACTTCCTGGTGATTCTCCACCACTTTATGTATCCAAATCAAGCTTTTACAAAGTGATTCATCCTGGTTTGATTGGAACGACGAAGAAGTCGTGCTATTCCTAAACTGGGAAACTGAATCACCGATTGAAAGTGGGATAACTTCTTCATGCCAACTCCTATGAGATTTATTCAACTTCTGGTGATTCTCCACCACTTTATGTATCCAAATCATGCTTCTACAAAGTGATTCATCCTGGTTTGATTGGAACGACGAAGAAGTCAGGCTATTCCCAACCGGGAAACTGAATCACCTGATTTGAAAGTGGATAACTTCTTCCTGCCAACTCCTATGAGATTTATTCAACTTCCTGGTGATTCTCCACCACTTTATGTATCCAAATCAAGCTTTTACAAAGTGATTCATCCTGGTTTGATTGGAACGATTTAAGAAGCTGTGCTATTCCCAACCGGGAAACTGAATCACCGATTTGAAAGGGATAACTTCTTCCTGCCAACTCCTATGAGATTTATTCAACTTCCTGGTGATTCTCCACCACTTTATGTATCCAAATCAAGCTTCTCACAAAGTGATTCATCCTGGTTTGATTGGAACGATTTAAGAAGCTGTGCTATTCCCAAACCGAAACCGAATCACCGATTTGAAAGTGGGATAACTTCTTCATGCCAACTCCTATGAGATTTATTCAACTTCCTGGTGATTCTCCACCACTTTATGTATCCAAATCAAGCTTCTACAAAGTGATTCATCCTGGTTTGATTAGAACGACGAAGAAGTCGTGCTATTCCCAACCGGGAACCGGAATCACCGATTTGAAAGTGGATAACTTCTTCATGCCAACTCCTATGAGATTTATTCAACTTCCTGGTGATTCTCCACCACTTTATGTATCCAAATCAAGCTTTTACAAAGTGATTCATCCTGGTTTGATTGGAACGACGAAGAAGCCGTGCTATTCCCAAACCGAAACCGAATCACCGATTTGAAAGTGGGATAACTTCTTCATGCCAACTCCTATGAGATTTATTCAACTTCCTGGTGATTCTCCACCACTTTATGTATCCAAATCAAGCTTACAAAGTGATTCATCCTGGTTTGATTGGAACGACGAAGAAGCTGTGCTATTCCCAAACCGGGAAACCGAATCACCAGATTTGAAAGTGGATAACTTCTTCATGCCAACTCCTATGAGATTTATTCAACTTCCTGGTGATTCTCCACCACTTTATGTATCAAATCAAGCTTCACAAAGTGATTCATCCTGGTTTGATTGGAACGACGAAGAAGTCTGGCTATTCCCAAACGGGAAACCGAATCACCGATTGAAAGTGGATAACTTCTTCATGCCAACTCCTATGAGATTTATTCAACTTCCTGGTGATTCTCCACCACTTTATGTATCCAAATCAAGCTTCACAAAGTGATTCATCCTGGTTTGATTGGAACGACTAAGAAGCTGTGCTATTCCCAACCGGGAAACCGGAATCACCAGATTTGAAAGTGGGATAACTTCTTCATCCTAACTCCTATGAGATTTATTCAACTTCCTGGTGATTCTCCACCACTTTATGTATCAAATCAAGCTTCTCACAAAGTGATTCATCCTGGTTTGATTGAACGACGAAGAAGTTGTGCTATTCCCAACCGGGAAACTGGAATCACCAGATTTGAAAGTGGGATAACTTCTTCCTGCCAACTCCTATGAGATTTATTCAACTTCCTGGTGATTCTCCACCACTTTATGTATCCAAATCAAGCTTCTCACAAAGTGATTCATCCTGGTTTGATTAGAACGACGAAGAAGCTGTGCTATTCCCAAACTGGGAAACTGGAATCACCGATTTGAAAGTGGGATAACTTCTTCTGCCAACTCCTATGAGATTTATTCAACTTCCTGGTGATTCTCCACCACTTTATGTATCCAAATCAAGCTTCTTACAAAGTGATTCATCCTGGTTTGATTGGAACGACGAAGAAGCTGTGCTATTCCCAAACAGGGAAACTGGAATCACCAGATTTGAAAGTGGGATAACTTCTTCATGCCAACTCCTATGAGATTTATTCAACTTCCTGGTGATTCTCCACCACTTTATGTATCAAATCAAGCTTCTCACAAAGTGATTCATCCTGGTTTGATTGGAACGACGAAGAAGCTGTGCTATTCCCAAACTGGGAAACTGGAATCACCAGATTTGAAAGTGGGATAACTTCTTCATGCCAACTCCTATGAGATTTATTCAACTTCCTGGTGATTCTCCACCACTTTATGTATCCAAATCAAGCTTCTCACAAAGTGATTCATCCTGGTTTGATTGGAACGACGAAGAAGCTGTGCTATTCCCAAACTGGGAAACTGGAATCACCTGATTTGAAAGTGGGATAACTTCTTCCTGCCAACTCCTATGAGATTTATTCAACTTCCTGGTGATTCTCCACCACTTTATGTATCCAAATCAAGCTTCTTACAAAGTGATTCATCCTGGTTTGATTAGAACGACGAAGAAGCTGTGCTATTCCCAAACTGGGAAACTGAATCACCTGATTTGAAAGTGGGATAACTTCTTCATGCCAACTCCTATGAGATTTATTCAACTTCCTGGTGATTCTCCACCACTTATGTATCCAAATCAAGCTTCTACAAAGTGATTCATCCTGGTTTGATTGGAACGATTTAAGAAGCTGTGCTATTCTAAACCGGGAAACTGAATCACCTCGATTTGAAAGTGGGATAACTTCTTCATGCCAACTCCTATGAGATTTATTCAACTTCCTGGTGATTCTCCACCACTTTATGTATCCAAATCAAGCTTTTACAAAGTGATTCATCCTGGTTTGATTGGAACGACGAAGAAGTTGTGCTATTCCCAACCGAAACCGAATCACCGATTCAAAGTGGATAACTTCTTCCTGCCAACTCCTATGAGATTTATTCAACTTCCTGGTGATTCTCCACCACTTTATGTATCCAAATCAAGCTTCTCACAAAGTGATTCATCCTGGTTTGATTAGAACGACGAAGAAGCTGTGCTATTCCCAAACTGGGAAACTGGAATCACCAGATTTGAAAGTGGGATAACTTCTTCATGCCAACTCCTATGAGATTTATTCAACTTCCTGGTGATTCTCCACCACTTTATGTATCCAAATCAAGCTTCTCACAAAGTGATTCATCCTGGTTTGATTAGAACGACGAAGAAGCTGTGCTATTCCCAAACTGGAAACCGGAATCACCTGATTTGAAAGTGGGATAACTTCTTCCTGCCAACTCCTATGAGATTTATTCAACTTCCTGGTGATTCTCCACCACTTTATGTATCAAATCAAGCTTCTCACAAAGTGATTCATCCTGGTTTGATTAGAACGACGAAGAAGCTGTGCTATTCCCAAACTGGGAAACTGGAATCACCTGATTTGAAAGTGGGATAACTTCTTCCTGCCAACTCCTATGAGATTTATTCAACTTCCTGGTGATTCTCCACCACTTTATGTATCCAAATCAAGCTTCTCACAAAGTGATTCATCCTGGTTTGATTGGAACGACGAAGAAGCTGTGCTATTCCCAAACCGGGAAACTGGAATCACCAGATTTGAAAGTGGGATAACTTCTTCATGCCAACTCCTATGAGATTTATTCAACTTCCTGGTGATTCTCCACCACTTTATGTATCCAAATCAAGCTTCACAAAGTGATTCATCCTGGTTTGATTGGAACGACAAAGAAGCTGTGCTATTCCCAAACCGGGAAACCGGAATCACCTCGATTTGAAAGTGGGATAACTTCTTCCTGCCAACTCCTATGAGATTTATTCAACTTCCTGGTGATTCTCCACCACTTTATGTATCCAAATCAAGCTTCTACAAAGTGATTCATCCTGGTTTGATTGAACGATTTAAGAAGCTGTGCTATTCCCAAACCGGGAAACCGGAATCACCGATTGAAAGTGGGATAACTTCTTCCTGCCAACTCCTATGAGATTTATTCAACTTCCTGGTGATTCTCCACCACTTTATGTATCCAAATCAAGCTTCACAAAGTGATTCATCCTGGTTTGATTGGAACGACGAAGAAGTCAGGCTATTCCCAAACCGGAAACCGAATCACCGATTGAAAGTGGGATAACTTCTTCATGCCAACTCCTATGAGATTTATTCAACTTCCTGGTGATTCTCCACCACTTTATGTATCCAAATCAAGCTTCTCACAAAGTGATTCATCCTGGTTTGATTAGAACGACGAAGAAGCTGTGCTATTCCTAAACCGGAAACCGAATCACCGATTTGAAAGTGGGATAACTCTTCATGCCAACTCCTATGAGATTTATTCAACTTCCTGGTGATTCTCCACCACTTTATGTATCCAAATCAAGCTTTTACAAAGTGATTCATCCTGGTTTGATTGGAACGACGAAGAAGTTGTGCTATTCCTAAACCGAAACTGAATCACCGATTTGAAAGTGGGATAACTTCTTCCTGCCAACTCCTATGAGATTTATTCAACTTCCTGGTGATTCTCCACCACTTTATGTATCCAAATCAAGCTTCTTAAAAGTGATTCATCCTGGTTTGATTGAACGACGAAGAAGCTGTGCTATTCCCAACCGGGAAACCGGAATCACCTGATTCGAAGTGGGATAACTTCTTCATGCCAACTCCTATGATTTATTCAACTTCCTGGTGATTCTCCACCACTTTATGTATCCAAATCAAGCTTCTACAAAGTGATTCATCCTGGTTTGATTGAACGACTAAGAAGCTGTGCTATTCCCAACCGGGAACCTGAATCACCTGATTGAAAGTGGGATAACTTCTTCATGCCAACTCCTATGATTTATTCAACTTCCTGGTGATTCTCCACCACTTTATGTATCCAAATCAAGCTTCTCACAAAGTGATTCATCCTGGTTTGATTGAACGATTTAAGAAGCTGTGCTATTCCCAAACCGAAACCGAATCACCTGATTCGAAGTGGGATAACTTCTTCCTGCCAACTCCTATGAGATTTATTCAACTTCCTGGTGATTCTCCACCACTTTATGTATCAAATCAAGCTTCTCAAAGTGATTCATCCTGGTTTGATTGGAACGATTTAAGAAGCTGTGCTATTCCCAAACTGGAAACCGAATCACCGATTTGAAAGTGGGATAACTTCTTCATGCCAACTCCTATGAGATTTATTCAACTTCCTGGTGATTCTCCACCACTTTATGTATCCAAATCAAGCTTCTACAAAGTGATTCATCCTGGTTTGATTGAACGACGAAGAAGTCGTGCTATTCCCAAACTGGGAAACTGGAATCACCTGATTTGAAAGTGGGATAACTTCATGCCAACTCCTATGAGATTTATTCAACTTCCTGGTGATTCTCCACCACTTTATGTATCCAAATCAAGCTTCTACAAAGTGATTCATCCTGGTTTGATTGAACGACGAAGAAGTCAGGCTATTCCCAAACTGGGAAACTGGAATCACCGATTTGAAAGTGGGATAACTTCTTCATGCCAACTCCTATGATTTATTCAACTTCCTGGTGATTCTCCACCACTTTATGTATCCAAATCAAGCTTCTTACAAAGTGATTCATCCTGGTTTGATTGGAACGATTTAAGAAGCTGTGCTATTCCCAAACTGGAAACTGAATCACCGATTCAAAGTGGGATAACTTCTTCATCCAACTCCTATGAGATTTATTCAACTTCCTGGTGATTCTCCACCACTTTATGTATCCAAACTGCTTCTTACAAAGTGATTCATCCTGGTTTGATTGAACGATTTAAGAAGTCGTGCTATTCCCAACCGGGAAACCGAATCACCTGATTTGAAAGTGGATAACTTCTTCATGCCAACTCCTATGAGATTTATTCAACTTCCTGGTGATTCTCCACCACTTTATGTATCCAAATCAAGCTTCACAAAGTGATTCATCCTGGTTTGATTAGAACGACGAAGAAGCTGTGCTATTCCCAAACCGGGAAACCGGAATCACCTCGATTTGAAAGTGGGATAACTTCTTCCGCCAACTCCTATGAGATTTATTCAACTTCCTGGTGATTCTCCACCACTTTATGTATCAAATCAAGCTTCACAAAGTGATTCATCCTGGTTTGATTAGAACGACGAAGAAGCCGTGCTATTCCCAAACCGGAAACCGAATCACCGATTTGAAGTGGGATAACTTCTTCCTGCCAACTCCTATGAGATTTATTCAACTTCCTGGTGATTCTCCACCACTTTATGTATCCAAATCAAGCTTCTACAAAGTGATTCATCCTGGTTTGATTGAACGATTTAAGAAGCTGTGCTATTCCAAACCGGGAAACCGAATCACCGATTCGAAGTGGGATAACTTCTTCTGCCAACTCCTATGAGATTTATTCAACTTCCTGGTGATTCTCCACCACTTTATGTATCCAAATCAAGCTTTTACAAAGTGATTCATCCTGGTTTGATTGGAACGACTAAGAAGCTGTGCTATTCCCAACCGGGAAACCGGAATCACCTGATTCAAAGTGGGATAACTTCTTCATGCCAACTCCTATGAGATTTATTCAACTTCCTGGTGATTCTCCACCACTTTATGTATCAAATCAAGCTTCTCAAAGTGATTCATCCTGGTTTGATTAGAACGACGAAGAAGCTGTGCTATTCCAAACCGGGAAACTGGAATCACCGATTTGAAAGTGGGATAACTTCTTCCGCCAACTCCTATGAGATTTATTCAACTTCCTGGTGATTCTCCACCACTTTATGTATCCAAATCAAGCTTTTACAAAGTGATTCATCCTGGTTTGATTAGAACGACGAAGAAGTTGTGCTATTCCTAAACCGGAAACCGAATCACCGATTCGAAGTGGGATAACTTCTTCATCCAACTCCTATGAGATTTATTCAACTTCCTGGTGATTCTCCACCACTTTATGTATCCAAATCAAGCTTCACAAAGTGATTCATCCTGGTTTGATTGGAACGACGAAGAAGCTGTGCTATTCCTAAACTGGAAACTGAATCACCTGATTGAAAGTGGGATAACTTCTTCATGCCAACTCCTATGAGATTTATTCAACTTCCTGGTGATTCTCCACCACTTTATGTATCCAAATCAAGCTTCTACAAAGTGATTCATCCTGGTTTGATTAGAACGACGAAGAAGTCTGGCTATTCCCAAACCGGGAAACTGAATCACCGATTTGAAAGTGGGATAACTTCTTCATGCCAACTCCTATGAGATTTATTCAACTTCCTGGTGATTCTCCACCACTTTATGTATCCAAATCAAGCTTCTACAAAGTGATTCATCCTGGTTTGATTAGAACGACGAAGAAGTCTGGCTATTCCCAAACCGGGAAACTGAATCACCGATTTGAAAGTGGGATAACTTCTTCATGCCAACTCCTATGAGATTTATTCAACTTCCTGGTGATTCTCCACCACTTTATGTATCCAAATCAAGCTTCTACAAAGTGATTCATCCTGGTTTGATTGGAACGATTTAAGAAGCTGTGCTATTCCCAAACCGGGAACCGGAATCACCTCGATTCAAAGTGGGATAACTTCTTCCTGCCAACTCCTATGATTTATTCAACTTCCTGTGATTCTCCACCACTTTATGTATCAAATCAAGCTTCTCACAAAGTGATTCATCCTGGTTTGATTGGAACGATTTAAGAAGCTGTGCTATTCCCAAACTGGAAACCGGAATCACCGATTTGAAAGTGGGATAACTTCTTCATGCCAACTCCTATGAGATTTATTCAACTTCCTGGTGATTCTCCACCACTTTATGTATCAAATCAAGCTTCACAAAGTGATTCATCCTGGTTTGATTAGAACGACGAAGAAGCCGTGCTATTCCCAAACCGGGAAACCGAATCACCTGATTCGAAGTGGGATAACTTCTTCATCCCAACTCCTATGATTTATTCAACTTCCTGTGATTCTCCACCACTTTATGTATCAAATCAAGCTTCTTACAAAGTGATTCATCCTGGTTTGATTGAACGACGAAGAAGCTGTGCTATTCCTAAACGGGAAACTGAATCACCGATTCAAAGTGGATAACTTCTTCATGCCAACTCCATGAGATTTATTCAACTCCTGGTGATTCTCCACCACTTTATGTATCAAATCAAGCTTCACAAAGTGATTCATCCTGGTTTGATTGAACGACGAAGAAGTTGTGCTATTCCTAAACCGGGAAACCGAATCACCGATTGAAAGTGGATAACTTCTTCCGCCAACTCCTATGAGATTTATTCAACTTCCTGGTGATTCTCCACCACTTTATGTATCCAAATCAAGCTTCACAAAGTGATTCATCCTGGTTTGATTGGAACGATTTAAGAAGCTGTGCTATTCCAAACCGGGAAACCGGAATCACCGATTTGAAAGTGGGATAACTTCTTCTGCCAACTCCTATGAGATTTATTCAACTTCCTGGTGATTCTCCACCACTTTATGTATCCAAATCAAGCTTACAAAGTGATTCATCCTGGTTTGATTGAACGACGAAGAAGTTGTGCTATTCCTAAATCGGGAAACCGGAATCACCGATTGAAAGTGGGATAACTTCATGCCAACTCCTATGATTTATTCAACTTCTGGTGATTCTCCACCACTTATGTATCCAAATCATGCTTCTTACAAAGAGATTCATCCTGGTTTGATTGGAACGATTTAAGAAGCTGTGCTATTCCCAAACTGGAAACCGAATCACCTGATTGAAAGTGGGATAACTCTTCATGCCAACTCCTATGATTTATTCAACTCCTGGTGATTCTCCACCACTTATGTATCCAAATCAAGCTTACAAAGTGATTCATCCTGGTTTGATTGGAACGACGAAGAAGTCGCGGCTATTCCCAAACTGGGAAACTGAATCACCGATTCAAAGTGGATAACTCTTCATGCCAACTCCTATGATTTATTCAACTTCCTGGTGATTCTCCACCACTTTATGTATCCAAATCAAGCTTCTACAAAGTGATTCATCCTGGTTTGATTGGAACGACGAAGAAGTTGTGCTATTCCTAAATCGGGAAACCGGAATCACCGATTTGAAAGTGGATAACTCTTCATGCCAACTCCTATGAGATTTATTCAACTTCCTGGTGATTCTCCACCACTTTATGTATCCAAATCAAGCTTTCACAAAGTGATTCATCCTGGTTTGATTGGAACGATTTAAGAAGCTGTGCTATTCCCAAACCGAAACCGGAATCACCGATTCAAAGTGGGATAACTTCTTCTGCCAACTCCTATGATTTATTCAACTTCCTGGTGATTCTCCACCACTTATGTATCCAAATCAAGCTTCTCACAAAGTGATTCATCCTGGTTTGATTGGAACGATTTAAGAAGCTGTGCTATTCCTAAACCGGGAAACTGAATCACCGATTCAAAGTGGATAACTTCTTCATGCCAACTCCTATGAGATTTATTCAACTTCCTGGTGATTCTCCACCACTTTATGTATCCAAATCAAGCTTTCACAAAGTGATTCATCCTGGTTTGATTGAACGACGAAGAAGTCGTGCTATTCCCAAACCGGGAAACCGGAATCACCTGATTCAAAGTGGGATAACTTCTTCTGCCAACTCCTATGAGATTTATTCAACTTCCTGTGATTCTCCACCACTTTATGTATCCAAATCAAGCTTCTACAAAGTGATTCATCCTGGTTTGATTGGAACGACGAAGAAGCTGTGCTATTCCTAAACCGAAACCGAATCACCTGATTTGAAAGTGGATAACTTCTTCCGCCAACTCCTATGAGATTTATTCAACTTCCTGGTGATTCTCCACCACTTTATGTATCAAATCAAGCTTCACAAAGTGATTCATCCTGGTTTGATTGGAACGACGAAGAAGTTGTGCTATTCCTAAACCGGAAACTGGAATCACCGATTTGAAAGTGGGATAACTTCTTCATGCCAACTCCTATGAGATTTATTCAACTTCCTGGTGATTCTCCACCACTTTATGTATCCAAATCAAGCTTCACAAAGTGATTCATCCTGGTTTGATTGAACGACGAAGAAGTTGTGCTATTCCCAAACCGGGAAACTGAATCACCGATTTGAAAGTGGGATAACTTCATGCCAACTCCTATGAGATTTATTCAACTTCCTGTGATTCTCCACCACTTTATGTATCCAAATCAAGCTTCTACAAAGTGATTCATCCTGGTTTGATTGGAACGACGAAGAAGCTGTGCTATTCTAAACCGGAAACTGGAATCACCTCGATTTGAAAGTGATAACTTCTTCATGCCAACTCCTATGAGATTTATTCAACTTCCTGGTGATTCTCCACCACTTTATGTATCCAAATCAAGCTTCTCACAAAGTGATTCATCCTGGTTTGATTGGAACGACGAAGAAGCCGTGCTATTCCCAAACTGGAAACCGAATCACCGATTTGAAAGTGGGATAACTTCTTCATGCCAACTCCTATGAGATTTATTCAACTTCCTGGTGATTCTCCACCACTTTATGTATCAAATCAAGCTTCACAAAGTGATTCATCCTGGTTTGATTGAACGACGAAGAAGCTGTGCTATTCCCAAACTGGGAAACTGAATCACCGATTGAAAGTGGGATAACTTCTTCATGCCAACTCCTATGAGATTTATTCAACTTCCTGGTGATTCTCCACCACTTTATGTATCCAAATCAAGCTTCTTACAAAGTGATTCATCCTGGTTTGATTGAACGACGAAGAAGTCTGGCTATTCCCAAACCGGGAAACTGAATCACCGATTCAAAGTGGGATAACTTCTTCATGCCAACTCCTATGAGATTTATTCAACTTCCTGGTGATTCTCCACCACTTTATGTATCCAACTGCTTCTTACAAAGTGATTCATCCTGGTTTGATTGGAACGACGAAGAAGCTGTGCTATTCCAAACCGGGAAACCGAATCACCTCGATTTGAAAGTGGGATAACTTCTTCATGCCAACTCCTATGAGATTTATTCAACTTCCTGGTGATTCTCCACCACTTTATGTATCCAAATCAAGCTTCTACAAAGTGATTCATCCTGGTTTGATTAGAACGACGAAGAAGTCGTGCTATTCCCAAACCGAAACCGAATCACCGATTTGAAAGTGGATAACTTCTTCATGCCAACTCCTATGAGATTTATTCAACTTCCTGGTGATTCTCCACCACTTTATGTATCCAAATCAAGCTTACAAAGTGATTCATCCTGGTTTGATTAGAACGACGAAGAAGCTGTGCTATTCCCAACCGGGAAACCGAATCACCGATTTGAAAGTGGGATAACTTCTTCATGCCAACTCCTATGAGATTTATTCAACTTCCTGGTGATTCTCCACCACTTTATGTATCCAAATCAAGCTTCTACAAAGTGATTCATCCTGGTTTGATTGGAACGATTTAAGAAGCTGTGCTATTCCCAAACCGAAACCTGAATCACCGATTTGAAAGTGGGATAACTTCTTCATGCCAACTCCTATGAGATTTATTCAACTTCCTGGTGATTCTCCACCACTTTATGTATCCAAATCAAGCTTCACAAAGTGATTCATCCTGGTTTGATTGAACGACGAAGAAGTCGTGCTATTCCCAAACCGAAACCGAATCACCGATTGAAAGTGGATAACTTCTTCCGCCAACTCCTATGAGATTTATTCAACTTCCTGGTGATTCTCCACCACTTTATGTATCAAATCAAGCTTCTCACAAAGTGATTCATCCTGGTTTGATTAGAACGACGAAGAAGCCGTGCTATTCCCAAACCGGGAAACTGGAATCACCGATTTGAAAGTGGGATAACTTCTTCCTGCCAACTCCTATGAGATTTATTCAACTTCCTGTGATTCTCCACCACTCTTTATGTATCCAAATCAAGCTTCACAAAGTGATTCATCCTGGTTTGATTGGAACGACGAAGAAGTCAGGCTATTCCCAAACCGGAAACCGGAATCACCGATTTGAAAGTGGGATAACTTCTTCTGCCAACTCCTATGAGATTTATTCAACTTCCTGGTGATTCTCCACCACTTTATGTATCCAAATCAAGCTTACAAAGTGATTCATCCTGGTTTGATTGGAACGACTAAGAAGCTGTGCTATTCCCAAACCGGAAACCGAATCACCGATTTGAAAGTGGATAACTTCTTCATGCCAACTCCTATGAGATTTATTCAACTTCCTGGTGATTCTCCACCACTTTATGTATCCAAATCAAGCTTACAAAGTGATTCATCCTGGTTTGATTGAACGACGAAGAAGCTGTGCTATTCCCAAACCGGAAACCGGAATCACCGATTTGAAAGGGATAACTTCTTCCGCCAACTCCTATGAGATTTATTCAACTCCTGGTGATTCTCCACCACTTTATGTATCCAAATCAAGCTTTTACAAAGTGATTCATCCTGGTTTGATTGAACGACGAAGAAGTCAGGCTATTCCCAAACTGGGAAACTGGAATCACCGATTGAAAGTGGGATAACTTCTTCCTGCCAACTCCTATGAGATTTATTCAACTTCCTGGTGATTCTCCACCACTTTATGTATCAAATCAAGCTTCACAAAGTGATTCATCCTGGTTTGATTGAACGACGAAGAAGCTGTGCTATTCCCAAACCGGGAAACTGGAATCACCTGATTCAAAGTGGGATAACTTCTTCTGCCAACTCCTATGAGATTTATTCAACTTCCTGGTGATTCTCCACCACTTTATGTATCAAATCAAGCTTCACAAAGTGATTCATCCTGGTTTGATTGGAACGACGAAGAAGTTGTGCTATTCCCAAACCGGGAAACTGGAATCACCGATTGAAAGTGGGATAACTTCTTCATGCCAACTCCTATGAGATTTATTCAACTTCCTGGTGATTCTCCACCACTTTATGTATCCAAATCAAGCTTTACAAAGTGATTCATCCTGGTTTGATTGGAACGACTAAGAAGCTGTGCTATTCCCAAACCGGGAAACTGAATCACTGATTTGAAAGTGGGATAACTTCTTCATGCCAACTCCTATGAGATTTATTCAACTTCCTGGTGATTCTCCACCACTTTATGTATCAAATCAAGCTTCTACAAAGTGATTCATCCTGGTTTGATTGAACGACGAAGAAGCTGTGCTATTCCCAAACCGAAAACTGAATCACCTCGATTTGAAAGTGGGATAACTTCTTCCGCCAACTCCTATGAGATTTATTCAACTTCCTGGTGATTCTCCACCACTTTATGTATCCAAATCAAGCTTCTACAAAGTGATTCATCCTGGTTTGATTAGAACGACGAAGAAGCTGTGCTATTCCCAAACCGAAAACTGAATCACCTGATTCGAAGTGGGATAACTTCTTCATGCCAACTCCTATGAGATTTATTCAACTTCCTGGTGATTCTCCACCACTTTATGTATCCAAATCAAGCTTCTCACAAAGTGATTCATCCTGGTTTGATTGAACGACGAAGAAGCTGTGCTATTCCCAAACTGGGAAACTGGAATCACCTGATTTGAAAGTGGGATAACTTCTTCACGCCAACTCCTATGAGATTTATTCAACTTCCTGGTGATTCTCCACCACTTTATGTATTCAAATCAAGCTTCTCACAAAGTGATTCATCCTGGTTTGATTGGAACGACGAAGAAGCTGTGCTATTCCCAAACCGGGAAACTGAATCACCGATTTGAAAGTGGGATAACTTCTTCATGCCAACTCCTATGAGATTTATTCAACTTCCTGGTGATTCTCCACCACTTTATGTATCAAATCAAGCTTCTCACAAAGTGATTCATCCTGGTTTGATTGGAACGACGAAGAAGCTGTGCTATTCCCAAACCGGGAACCGGAATCACCAGATTTGAAAGTGGGATAACTTCTTCTGCCAACTCCTATGAGATTTATTCAACTTCCTGGTGATTCTCCACCACTTTATGTATCAAATCAAGCTTCTCACAAAGTGATTCATCCTGGTTTGATTGGAACGACGAAGAAGTCGTGCTATTCCCAAACCGGGAACCGGAATCACCAGATTTGAAAGTGGGATAACTTCTTCCTGCCAACTCCTATGAGATTTATTCAACTTCCTGGTGATTCTCCACCACTTTATGTATCAAATCAAGCTTCTCACAAAGTGATTCATCCTGGTTTGATTGGAACGACGAAGAAGCTGTGCTATTCCCAAACTGGGAAACTGGAATCACCAGATTTGAAAGTGGGATAACTTCTTCATCCCAACTCCTATGAGATTTATTCAACTTCCTGGTGATTCTCCACCACTTTATGTATCCAAATCAAGCTTCTCACAAAGTGATTCATCCTGGTTTGATTGGAACGATTTAAGAAGCTGTGCTATTCCCAAACCGGGAAACCGGAATCACCGATTTGAAAGTGGGATAACTTCTTCATGCCAACTCCTATGAGATTTATTCAACTTCCTGGTGATTCTCCACCACTTTATGTATCCAAATCAAGCTTCTTACAAAGTGATTCATCCTGGTTTGATTAGAACGACGAAGAAGCTGTGCTATTCCCAAACTGGGAAACTGGAATCACCAGATTTGAAAGTGGGATAACTTCTTCATGCCAACTCCTATGAGATTTATTCAACTTCCTGGTGATTCTCCACCACTTTATGTATCAAATCAAGCTTCTTACAAAGTGATTCATCCTGGTTTGATTGGAACGACGAAGAAGCTGTGCTATTCCCAAACTGGGAACCTGGAATCACCAGATTTGAAAGTGGGATAACTTCTTCATGCCAACTCCTATGAGATTTATTCAACTTCCTGGTGATTCTCCACCACTTTATGTATCCAAATCATGCTTCTTACAAAGTGATTCATCCTGGTTTGATTAGAACGACGAAGAAGCTGTGCTATTCCCAACCGGGAAACCGGAATCACCGATTTGAAAGTGGGATAACTTCTTCCCCAACTCCTATGAGATTTATTCAACTTCCTGGTGATTCTCCACCACTTTATGTATCAAATCAAGCTTCTCAAAGTGATTCATCCTGGTTTGATTGGAACGACGAAGAAGCCGTGCTATTCCCAAACTGGGAAACCGGAATCACCGATTTGAAAGTGGGATAACTTCTTCATGCCAACTCCCATGAGATTTATTCAACTTCTTGGTGATTCTCCACCACTTTATGTATCCAAATCAAGCTTCTCACAAAGTGATTCATCCTGGTTTGATTGGAACGACGAAGAAGCTGTGCTATTCCCAACCGGGAAACCGAATCACCGATTTGAAAGTGGGATAACTTCTTCATCCCAACTCCTATGAGATTTATTCAACTTCCTGGTGATTCTCCACCACTTTATGTATCCAATCAAGCTTCTCACAAAGTGATTCATCCTGGTTTGATTAGAACGACGAAGAAGCTGTGCTATTCCCAAACTGGGAAACTGGAATCACCTGATTTGAAAGTGGGATAACTTCTTCATGCCAACTCCTATGAGATTTATTCAACTTCCTGGTGATTCTCCACCACTTTATGTATCCAAATCAAGCTTCACAAAGTGATTCATCCTGGTTTGATTGAACGACGAAGAAGCCGTGCTATTCCCAAACCGGGAAACCGAATCACCGATTTGAAAGGGATAACTTCTTCATGCCAACTCCTATGAGATTTATTCAACTTCCTGGTGATTCTCCACCACTTTATGTATCCAAATCAAGCTTCAAAGTGATTCATCCTGGTTTGATTAGAACGACGAAGAAGTTGTGCTATTCCCAACCGGGAAACCTGAATCACCGATTTGAAAGGGATAACTTCTTCCTGCCAACTCCTATGAGATTTATTCAACTTCCTGGTGATTCTCCACCACTTTATGTATCAAATCAAGCTTCAAAGTGATTCATCCTGGTTTGATTGGAACGATTTAAGAAGCTGTGCTATTCCAAACCGGGAAACTGAATCACCGATTCAAAGTGGATAACTTCTTCATCCAACTCCTATGAGATTTATTCAACTTCCTGGTGATTCTCCACCACTTTATGTATCCAACTGCTTCTTACAAAGTGATTCATCCTGGTTTGATTGGAACGATTTAAGAAGTCAGGCTATTCCCAAACCGGGAAACTGAATCACCTGATTCAAAGTGGGATAACTCTTCATGCCAACTCCTATGAGATTTATTCAACTTCCTGGGATTCTCCACCACTTTATGTATCCAAATCAAGCTTCACAAAGTGATTCATCCTGGTTTGATTGAACGACGAAGAAGCTGTGCTATTCCCAACCGGGAAACCGAATCACCTCGATTTGAAAGTGGGATAACTCTTCATGCCAACCCTATGAGATTTATTCAACTTCCTGGTGATTCTCCACCACTTTATGTATCCAATCAAGCTTCTACAAAGTGATTCATCCTGGTTTGATTGGAACGATTTAAGAAGCTGTGCTATTCCTAAACCGGGAAACTGGAATCACCGATTCAAAGTGGATAACTTCTTCATGCCAACTCCTATGAGATTTATTCAACTTCTGGTGATTCTCCACCACTTTATGTATCCAATCAAGCTTCTACAAAGTGATTCATCCTGGTTTGATTGGAACGATTTAAGAAGCTGTGCTATTCCTAAACCGGGAAACTGGAATCACCTGATTCAAAGTGGGATAACTTCTTCATGCCAACTCCTATGAGATTTATTCAACTTCCTGGTGATTCTCCACCACTTTATGTATCCAAATCAAGCTTCTACAAAGTGATTCATCCTGGTTTGATTGGAACGATTTAAGAAGCTGTGCTATTCCTAAACTGGGAAACTGAATCACCTCGATTTGAAAGTGGGATAACTTCTTCATGCCAACTCCTATGAGATTTATTCAACTCCTGGTGATTCTCCACCACTTTATGTATCAAATCAAGCTTCTTACAAAGAGATTCATCCTGGTTTGATTGGAACGACGAAGAAGCTGTGCTATTCCCAAACCGGGAACCGAATCACCTGATTTGAAAGTGGATAACTTCTTCATGCCAACTCCTATGAGATTTATTCAACTTCCTGGTGATTCTCCACCACTTTATGTATCCAAATCATGCTTCTTACAAAGTGATTCATCCTGGTTTGATTGAACGACGAAGAAGCTGTGCTATTCCCAAACTGGGAAACTGAATCACCGATTCAAAGTGGGATAACTCTTCATGCCAACTCCTATGAGATTTATTCAACTTCCTGGTGATTCTCCACCACTTTATGTATCCAAATCAAGCTTCTTACAAAGTGATTCATCCTGGTTTGATTGGAACGACGAAGAAGCTGTGCTATTCCCAACCGGGAAACCGGAATCACCGATTCGAAGTGGGATAACTTCTTCATCCCAACTCCTATGAGATTTATTCAACTTCCTGGTGATTCTCCACCACTTTATGTATCCAAATCAAGCTTCTCACAAAGTGATTCATCCTGGTTTGATTGGAACGATTTAAGAAGCTGTGCTATTCCCAAACTGGAAACCGGAATCACCGATTTGAAAGTGATAACTTCTTCATGCCAACTCCTATGAGATTTATTCAACTTCCTGGTGATTCTCCACCACTTTATGTATCCAAATCATGCTTCTTACAAAGTGATTCATCCTGGTTTGATTGGAACGACGAAGAAGCTGTGCTATTCCCAACCGGAAACCGAATCACCGATTTGAAAGTGGGATAACTTCTTCATGCCAACTCCTATGATTTATTCAACTCTGGTGATTCTCCACCACTTATGTATCCAAATCAAGCTTTTACAAAGTGATTCATCCTGGTTTGATTGAACGATTTAAGAAGCTGTGCTATTCCCAAACCGGGAACCGGAATCACCGATTTGAAAGTGGATAACTTCTTCTGCCAACTCCTATGAGATTTATTCAACTTCTGGTGATTCTCCACCACTTATGTATCCAAATCAAGCTTCTTACAAAGAGATTCATCCTGGTTTGATTGAACGACGAAGAAGCTGTGCTATTCCCAAACGGGAAACCGGAATCACCGATTGAAAGTGGATAACTTCATGCCAACTCCTATGATTTATTCAACTCCTGGTGATTCTCCACCACTTATGTATCCAAATCATGCTTCTTACAAAGTGATTCATCCTGGTTTGATTGAACGACGAAGAAGCTGTGCTATTCCTAAACGGGAAACCGAATCACCTGATTCAAAGTGGGATAACTTCTTCATGCCAACTCCTATGAGATTTATTCAACTTCCTGATTCTCCACCACTTATGTATCCAAATCAAGCTCTTACAAAGTGATTCATCCTGGTTTGATTGAACGATTTAAGAAGCTGTGCTATTCCTAAACTGGGAAACTGAATCACCGATTCAAAGTGGATAACTTCATGCCAACTCCTATGAGATTTATTCAACTTCCTGATTCTCCACCACTTATGTATCCAAATCAAGCTCTTACAAAGTGATTCATCCTGGTTTGATTGGAACGATTTAAGAAGCTGTGCTATTCCCAACCGGGAAACTGAATCACCGATTTGAAAGTGGATAACTTCATGCCAACTCCTATGAGATTTATTCAACTTCCGGTGATTCTCCACCACTTATGTATCCAAATCAAGCTTCTTACAAAGGATTCATCCTGGTTTGATTGAACGACGAAGAAGCTGTGCTATTCCCAACCGGGAAACTGAATCACCTGATTTGAAAGTGGATAACTTCTTCATCCAACTCCTATGATTTATTCAACTTCCTGTGATTCTCCACCACTTATGTATCCAAATCAAGCTTTCACAAAGTGATTCATCCTGGTTTGATTGAACGACGAAGAAGCTGTGCTATTCCCAAACTGGAAACCGAATCACCTGATTTGAAAGTGGATAACTTCTTCTGCCAACTCCTATGAGATTTATTCAACTCCTGGTGATTCTCCACCACTTTATGTATCAAATCAAGCTTCTCAAAGTGATTCATCCTGGTTTGATTGAACGACGAAGAAGCTGTGCTATTCCTAAACCGAAACCTGAATCACCGATTTGAAAGTGGATAACTTCTTCATCCAACTCCTATGATTTATTCAACTTCTGGTGATTCTCCACCACTTTATGTATCCAAATCAAGCTTCACAAAGTGATTCATCCTGGTTTGATTGAACGACGAAGAAGCTGTGCTATTCCTAAACCGGGAAACCGAATCACCTGATTTGAAAGTGGATAACTTCTTCATCCAACTCCTATGATTTATTCAACTCCTGGTGATTCTCCACCACTTATGTATCCAAACTGCTTCTTACAAAGTGATTCATCCTGGTTTGATTGAACGATTTAAGAAGCTGTGCTATTCCCAAACTGGAAACCGAATCACCTGATTCAAAGTGGGATAACTTCATGCCAACTCCCATGAGATTTATTCAACTTCTGGTGATTCTCCACCACTTTATGTATCAAATCAAGCTTCACAAAGTGATTCATCCTGGTTTGATTGAACGATTTAAGAAGCTGTGCTATTCCTAAACGGGAAACCGGAATCACCGATTTGAAAGTGGATAACTTCATGCCAACTCCCATGAGATTTATTCAACTTCCTGTGATTCTCCACCACTTATGTATCCAAATCAAGTTTACAAGAAATGACTGTAATGAAGGTCGCGGAGCCTCGAGGTCTGAAGAAAGAGCTGTTCAAGGAAACCACACAAGATGAGATTGGAGCAGTTTGTGGAGTAGATCTCAAGACGAAGAAGGTCTGGAGGTCAAGGGAACTCAAGTAGCAGTCTTAAAAGAGGAGCAGAAGAACTTCATCAGCTTGTGGGAAAGCTGAAATACCTGTGGAAGGAGTTGAGTGTCTTGAGAACAAAGGCATCAGACCGGAGATGATACAGAAGAGGATGGAGCAAGATGTAGTCTTGAGTCTTCTAGTCAGCTTAAACTCATCTTATGGTCAGCTGAGTATGCAAATGATCAAAGGTGAAGAGCAAGCAGATGTGGGTGGGTTGTGTGACTTGATCCAAGCAGCGACATGTCTATGAGAAGAACAAGAAGCGGATCAAGAGGAGGAATGGTACAAAGTGTAAGAGGCTGCCCGAGGAGGTTGTCCAAGATATGGATCCGAGGAAGAAAGACTAGGATGAAGAGGAGACAACTTGAGGTGGAACTGAAAGTGATCAAGGAGATTCAGCAACTGATGGTGATGGGAGAATGCTCTCTATACATGGGGAAACTGGTGTAGCCCTGGATAGGACTGTAACTCCTGGATCTCTTGTAGGTGGGTAAATGCTTTGATAATCCTTGCAAACAGAGAATCAAAGACTCGATCTGTATCAAAGTGTGTGGGTAGATGATAGATGATGATGATGGACTTTGCTAAGAAACTATGGATTGCTAGAAGCTGTTTTGCTACTCAAAGACACAAGATCACCTTGTATTGTCTAAGATGAGATTCACAAAGAATTCCTTCCTTTAAGTGAGATCAATGTTCCTTAAGCTGAACAGAGAAAGCAAGAGATAAAGCAAGCAAAGCTGCTGAAAATTCTTAGATTCAAAATTGAGAAAGCAAAGCTGCCTCCTCATGTCTTAAAGAAATCGACAGAAAACCTAGAAGTAAACCAAGATGGTTTAATTCTAATTCTAATTCTAATTCTAATCCTAAACCCACGAAATTGGTTTATTTAAAATCCTAATTGTCTTTGGTTTAAATTAAATGAAAGCCCAATAACCAAAGCCCTTACAGTAATTAAATTAAACCAACAGGCTGGTTTATCTTGATCTCCTTGTCTTGATCCAAGACCCACGATTTTGGCTATCTCCTGGAGCCTCTCCTCTTGTTCTCTCAGCCTTGATCTAGTAGTTGGTCCACTCCACACACTGGTTGGCTCACATGATGTCTCACTCTGGTTCTGGTTCTCTTCAGTATCCTCGCTTCACATCTCTCTCTTATGGCAGTCTCATCACTTGGCTCATCCTCATCAGTCTCACTCAGCTCCTCTTCTATGTCTCTGGTCATGGCTACACCATCCCTCCTCCTTTAAAAGGATTTGACCTCAACCAATCATCTCAATAAAGGATCCAAGTCAGAAACATTGAAAGTAGAACTGACTGTATTTCCCTTCAAGATCGATCTGGTAGGCATTGTTGTTGATTCTCTTTAGCACTTTGAAGGGTCCATCTTTCCTTGGTAGCAACTTTGATTTCCTCTCCACCGAAACCTCTCTTTTCTCATGTGAATCCACACAAGATCACCGGTTCAAGTACTAGCTCCTTGCCCCTTGTTCTTGTCTCTCATACATCTTGGTCCTCTCCTCAATGTTCTTCCTGACCTGTTCATGCAAAGACAAAACAAACTCGGCCTTTGCTTGCCATCAAGGTTAGTTTGTTCTTTTAAAGGTAGAGCAAATAAATCAAGAGGAGACAATGGGTTAAAACCGTAAACAACTTGAAAAGGTGAGAGTTTAGTAGCTGAATGCCTTTAACTGTTATATGCAAACTCTACATGTGGTAAACAATCCTCCCATGTCCTAATGTTACTCTTAATGATGGCATAAAAGAGTAGACAATGTCCTATTGACTGATTCAGTTTGACCATCAGTTTGGGGATGACAAGTAGTTGAAAACAATAGCTTAGTTCCCAACTTTCCCCACGAGTTTTCGAGTAGCTAAGGAACTTAGTATCTCTATCAGAAACTATAGTCCTAGGCATACCATGCAATCTAACAACTTCTCTAAAGAATAGATCAGCTACCAAAGATGCATCATCAGTTTTATGACAAGGTATGAAGTGAGCCATCTTAGAAAATCTATCAACAACCACAAAGATACTATCTCTTCCTTTCCTAGTTCTAGGCAATCCTAAGACAAAGTCCATCGAGATATCAATCCATGGTGCAATAGGAATAGGGAGAGGTGTATACAAACCTGTTGGTTGGACCTTAGACTTGGCTTGTTTGCACACGACACACCTTGAGCACACACGCTCCACTTCTTTCTTCATACTCGGCCAGTAGAAGTGCTCTTGCAAGGTGGAGAGTGTTTTGGCACTCCAAAGTGTCCCATCAGCCCTCCTGCGTGAGCTTCCTAACATACAATTCTCTCAAAGAACCATTAGGAACACACAGGTTATCATAGAAAAGAAATCCCTTTACTTGGTAGAATTTTCCACTAGCATGTTTCTCGATTCTCTAAACACATCTTTAAACTCGTGATCATTAGCATAGCAAGATTTGATATGTTCAAATCCTAAGAGTTTAGTTTCCATTGAAGATAAAAGAGTATACCTTCTGGAGAGTGCATCAGCCACTACATTCTCCTTACCTTTCTTGTAGTGGATGACATAAGGAAAGGTCTCAATGAACTCCACCCACCTGGCATGTCTCTTGTTCAGCTTCATTTGCCCTTTGAGATGTTTAAGGGATTCATGATCTGTATGGATCACAAACTCCTTAGGCCACAAGTAATGTTGCCACACTTGTAAAGCTCTCACCAAGGCATACAGCTCCTTGTCATAGGTAGGATAGTTCAAGGTGAAGCCTCCTAGTTTCTCACTGAAGTAAGCTATGAGTTTCTTATCTCATCAACACAGCTCCAATCCCAATACCAGGTGCATCACATTCAATTTCAAAAGTTTTAGAAAAGTCAGGAAGTGCAAGTAAATGAGCACTTGTTAACTTCTCTTTTAGCATTTGAAAAGCCTCTTCTTGGGTTGGTCCCCAAGTGAAACCTACACTCTTTTTGATCACTTCAGTCAGTGGTGCTGCAACCGTGACAAATCTCTCACAAACCTCCTGTAGAAGCCAGCAAGTCCATGAAAACTTCTGACCTCTCCAATAGATTTAGAGTCGGCCACTCCCTGATAGCTTTCACTTTTTCCTCATCAACCTGTATGCCCTGTGAGGTCACAACAAAACCTAAAAAGACAAGGTTATCTGTGCCAAAAGAACACTTCTTATAGTTAGCATACAGATTTTCTTTTCTAAGCACATCTAGAACTTGTTTCAAGTGGTTAACATGTTCTTTCATAGTCTTGCTGTAAATCAGGATATCATCAAAGTAAACAACTACAAATCGTCCTATCAAAGCTCTCAAGACATGATTCATTAATCTCATGAAAGTACTAGGTGCATTAGTAAGCCCAAAAGGCATCACAAGCCATTCATACAATCCTAGCTTAGTTTTAAAAGCAGTTTTCCACTCATCTCCTTCTTTCATTCTAATCTGGTGGTAACCACTCTTTAAATCAATTTTAGAAAAGACACATGAACCATGTAACTCATCTAACATATCATCTAAGCGAGGAATAGGATGCCTGTACTTAACTGTTATGTTGTTGATGGCTCTGCAGTCCACACACATCCTCCAGCTCCCATCTTTTTTTGGTACCAAGAGGACAGGTACAGCACAAGGACTGGTGTGATCCTGATCAGGATTGGAATCAATGGATTGAAGCCAATGTATGGGTCAGCTATACCACTGATCATGGTGCAGTTTAATGGACAGTATCATACTCTTATTGGCATGATCTATGAGGTTCTGGATAGAGAGAAGAGAAGAACTGTTGGTACTGCCTTGAAACGACTTGAACAAAGAGGATTCAACCAACTGAGCTTAACAGGAGCTATGGAGACCATTCACCTCGTCCAAATATGTATGGAGAACAAGGAAAACATGTCAGGAAGTTTCTGGGTTGGGCTATATTTGGATCTAGGCTAAATAAGGCTTTTTCGGTCCAAAAGAGAGTTGCAGCCAGAATCTTGATCCACTTGCTTTCTAGCTGGCCTAACAGGACGTGGAGGATCTAAAGCTCATTAGGAGACACTCCAAATCAAGTTCAAGTCGTGGCCCATCATAAACCAAAGAAGAACCAGCTTGTTGGTTTAATTTAATTACTTTGTAAGGGCTTTGGTTATTGGGCTTTCATTTAATTTAAACCAAAGACAATTAGATTTTAAATAAACCAATTTCATTGGGTTTAGGATTAGAATTAGAATTAGAATTAGAATTAAACCATCTTGGTTTACTTCTAGGTTTTCAGTCGATTTCTTTAAGACATGAGGGAGGCAGCTTTGCTTTCTCAACTTTTGAATCTAAGAATTTTCCAGCAGCTTTGCTTGCTTTATCTCTTGCTTTCTCTGTTCAGCTTAAGGAACATTGATCTCACTTAAAGGAAGGAATTCTTTGTGAATCTCATCTTAGACAATACAAGGTGATCTTGTGTCTTTGAGTAGCAAAGCACTTAGCAATCCATAGCTCTTTAGCAAAGTCCATCATCATCATCTACCCTGCGCCTTGATACAGATCGAGTCTTTGATTCTCTGTTTGCAAGGATTATCAAAGCATTTACCCACCTACAAGAGATCCGTGGAGTTACAGTCCTATCCGTGCTACACCAAGTGGTATCGAGCCTCTTGAAGGTTTAGGGTTTGATTATCTTAACCAAGGACCACGTGTTTCATCATATATCCAGCAATCTTCTATGTATTCTTATAGAAAACATGATGAGAAGGCTGAACAACCAGCAACAAGGAAGCTGTTGCAAGGAAAAGAAAAGAGATCAAAATTCCATCGTTTCTATGGAGAGTTTGATCCGCATTACATATCCGAATGGGAAAAGGATGTGGATTTCCTTTAACTTCCACAACCACACTGAGGAGAAGAAGTTACATCTAGCAACTACTGGTTTAAGAGGGTATGCTTGACTGGTGGTATCAGATTGCTAACAACAGGAAACGCTGTGGAGAGTTGCAGATTTCTTCTTGGTATGAGATGAAGTCCGTCATGAAGAAAAGGTTTGTAGCAAAGAGGTATGGTCAAACTGATCTGGAACGGTTGCCAATCCAATCTAGATCATCTCAAGCACGTGTTAGGTTATCCAGAGAAGAGCCACAGAACTGCTATGATCGTGAGGCACAACGAAGCCGCAGCTACTGCAAACACATCTTGATTATCTTGACAATATGCAGAGCACAGTTCAAAGAAAACCTAAGGAACATGATAGCTGAATCACTCACTGCTGTGACTAAAAACCACAACAGAGGCCAGTCCCACGTCCAGCATCAGGAGATGATGAGCTAACTTGTTATCGAAGGCACCAGTTGAGGAGAAAGAAAAGATTGCAGCAAAACCGGCTGTGAAGATACCAGAGATTGAACCAGCATTGGCCATTCCTTTCAAGGAGAACATTCAGCCATTCAACTACAGCTAGAGGAGCACGTACCAGGAGCTTTGTGTGGTCTTATTCCGCGACCAAAACAAGGTTAAAGAAGAAGAAGAACTTGATGAGGCTTGTAGTTCATAAAGAGTTACTTGAGACTTTGATTGAACAAGGTGGATTCATTAGATCTTTTCTTGTGATTTACTGATCCAGCCTTTGTATGTGTTCAGTTCAATCTTGTGGAGCATCTGAGGTTTTTCAAGGGTCTGCAACACTTTGTTTTTGAACCAGGAGGAAGCTTCAGTTAGTATAAGAAGTAACAACAATCTGGTGCAGAAAACAATTTCATACAAGCTTGATCTCAAGGTTTCTTCACTCTGAAAACAAGATTTGAGGTCAAATCTTTTGAAGGAGAGAGGATGGTGTGATCTTGAGTATCTGCAGCAAAAATAGAGGAGAAACAGGAGGTAACACGCCTTGATCAGGCCCATAACTGATCAGAACCAGCTGAGATCAACAAAACAGAAACTTGCTGTGGTTAAAAGATGCCAAAGCTTGAGGATGAGTATGGGGACCAAACCACACGACCACCTGACCAGAAGGATGTTAAACTGAGAGTACATGGTCTCATGTTCATGAGAAGGACGTGGGTAGGATCATCCTGGAGAGAAGCATTTAACAGCAAACTCAACAAAGTGGAGAACTCATCTGCCTTAGAAGTCATATGCAGTGAGGAAAGTTCCAAGATGTTGCTGAGACATGAAGAAGGACTGCAGAGCTTTGTGTTTCATCCTGCAGAAACTTGCTGTGGTTAAAAGATGCCAAAGCTTGAGGATGAGTATGGGGACCAAACCACACGACCACCTGACCAGAAGGATGTTAAACTGAGAGTACATGGTCTCATGTTCATGAGAAGGACGTGGGTAGGATCATCCCGAGAGAAGCATTTAACAGCAAACTCAACAAAGTGGAGAACTCATCTGCCTTAGAAGTCATATGCAGTGAGGAAAGTTCCAAGATGTTGCTGAGACATGAAGAAGGACTGCGAGCTTTGTGTTTCATCCTGGAGAGACTAGAGAGGTGATGATATATCTCATGGCCAGTCGGAACTTTGGAGTTAAATTATCAAGGTTCTATCATCCTCTGAGCTTGGATTTGAGGACAAATCCTTTTAAAGGAAGAGGGGATGGTGTGATCCTGATCAGGATTGGAATCAATGGATTGAAGCCAATGTATGGGTCAGCTATACCACTGATCATGGTGCAGTTTAATGGACAGTATCATACTCTTATTGGCATGATCTATGAGGTTCTCGATAGAGAGAAGAGAAGAACTGTTGGTACTGCCTTGAAACGACTTGAACAAAGAGGATTCAACCAACTGAGCTTAACAGGAGCTATGGAGACCATTCACCTCGTCCAAATATGTATGGAGAACAAGGAAAACATGTCAGGAAGTTTCTGGTTGGGCTATATTTGGATCTAGGCGAAATAAGGCTTTTTCGGTCCAAAAAGAGAGTTGCAGCCAGAATCTTGATCCACTTGCTTTCTAGCTGGCCTAACAGGACGTGGAGGATCTAAAGCTCATTAGGAGACACTCCAAATCAAGTTCAAGTCGTGGCCCATCATAAACCAAAGAAGAACCAGCTTGTTGGTTTAATTTAATTACTTTGTAAGGGCTTTGGTTATTGGGCTTTCATTTAATTTAAACCAAAGACAATTAGGATTTTAAATAAACCAATTTCGTGGGTTTAGGATTAGAATTAGAATTAGAATTAGAATTAAACCATCTTGGTTTACCAGGAGTTTTCAGTCGATTTCTTTAAGACATGAGGGAGGCACTTTGCTTTCTCAACTTTGAATCTAAGAATTTTCCAGCAGCTTTGCTTGCTTTATCTCTTGCTTTCTCTGTTCAGCTTAAGGAACATTGATCTCACTTAAAGGAAGGAATTCTTTGTGAATCTCATCTTAGACAATACAAGGTGATCTTGTGTCTTTGAGTAGCAAAACAGCTTCGAGCAATCCATAGCTCTTTAGCAAAGTCCATCATCATCATCTATCATCTACCCACACCTTGATACAGATCGAAGTCTTTGATTCTCTGTTTGCAAGGATTATCAAAGCATTTACCCACCTACAAGAGATCCAGGGAGTTACAGTCCTATCCAGGCTACACCAAGGACTCATACTCTCCCTGATATGTCCCTTCTCCATTAGCTCATTGACTTGTTTCTGAAGCTCCTTGGTCTCCATAGGGTTGGTCCTGTATGCTGGACGGTTTGGCAAAGTAGCTCCTGGTACAAAATCAATCTGGTGCTCTATTCCCCTAATAGGCTGCAGACCTATTGGATTGTCCTCTGGGAACACATCTCTATACTCCTGCAAAGGCACTCAATCTCCTCTCGAATCTCAGAGCAGGGTTAGTAGTAGAGCTCAACAATTCTTTATAAACCACTAGTATCAAATTTGATTGTTCAATCATAGCAGTTTTGATATCTTTAGCACTAGCAAAGAGGTTGAGTTTACTTACCTGGCTGGTCTCTTCAAGAAGCAAGGACTTGCTGGCTGACCTTGGACTCTCCTCTCTTCTTTTGAGATGCATCTGATCCTGGTGTACCTCCTGAGGTCATGGCGCCAAGGTAACTTGTTTCTCCTTATGGATAAAAGTGTATCTGTTGGTAAAGCCATCATGTACTGATCTCTTATCATACTGCCATGGACGTCCCAGAAGGATGTGGCTAGCTTCAAGGGTGCTACATCACAAGTGATCTCATCCTGGTACTTTCCACTGATAGCAAGACCTTCACTTGCTTGGTGATCTGTAATCCACCCTCGTCATTGATCCATTGCAAGAGATATGGTTTAGGATGCTTGAACACTTGAAGACCTTCTCCACCAACTCAGCACTTGCTACATTAGTACAGCTTCCTCCATCAATGATCAAGCTGCAAACCTTTTCTTGAACCAAGCATCTGGTGTGGAACAAGTTTTCCTTTGCTCACATCTTCTTTGGCTTTAGGTTGAGCATTGAAGTCTCCGGTGACTAGTAGCTCTCCACGGACAGGGTACTCCGCCTTCCTCATCTGACTCTTGGCAGTCCTCCTCTTCAGATATCACCTCCCGTTGGCTAAGATAGTCATCACCTTCATTGCACTCATTAGCATAGTGGCCAAAGCCATGACACTTGTAACACTTAATGTTCCTGGTCTTAGTAGATGTGGCTACTCCTTTATCCTTGTCATCTCTCTTGGTCTCTACTGAAGAAGAACCGTCCTTGGACTTATCCTGGCTTATCTTCCTAAGGTAGGCGGTTTTGAAGTAGGAGTGTATGAAGACCGGTAGAGCTCTTCCTCTTGTTCCGCTGCTCAATCAAGATAGCTTTATGTAGCAGTTCATCCATGTCCCCTCATATTCTTGTAGCTCCAACCTATCTTGTATATCTGTTAAGACCTCCTTGGAATCTTGCCATAGTAAAGCTTCTACACCTTCTTCTAAATCAGCTTTTAACATGAGTGTTTCCATCTCCTGGTGATAGTCCTCACACTCTTAGACCTTGAGAAAGCCTTCTCAACTTCTGGTGTAGATCTCTTCCATAGTGATTAGGAACAAATCTCTTCTTCATCACAGTTTTCATCTCAAACCAGGAAGCTACTTGAGGCTCTCCATTAGATCTCCTGGTAGTAGCAATCTGATCCCACCAGCTAATAGCATATCCACGAGAATTCAGTAGCTCTAGTCTCACTTTTCTCTCTCTCCCGGTGAGCTGTGGCAATTGAAAACCAGTTCAATCTTCTTCTCCCACTCTAAGTAAGCATCAGGATCATTCTTCCCATGGAATGGAGGATTCTAAGCTTGAGATTGCCTAGGTTATCAGTAGAGCTGGTAAGCCTGCGATTGTAGTTTCTACCATTGACTAGCCTGAGATCCATCATCAGCTTCATCAGTTGAATCTTCTTGATAATGTTCTCCAAAACCCCACGACCCCAATCTCCACTCGTGGCCCTCTTATAGGTCCAATCGTGCTCTCTGAGCTCCAGCAGCAACAGCGTCCCTCTCTTGCCCTGCATTAACACCAGGTAAGTTTTCATTAGCTTGTTGAGCAAGGTTGTAAGTATTTTGCATTCTTCTGGTTATCTCAGCCATCATAGCCTCAAATTGAACTTGGTTGAGGTTGATTTGCTGGACAGCAGGTTCTCCTGAACCCTCTGGTTGCTTTCCATCTCGTCTCTCTTCTTCACTCATTGTTCTGAAATAGTTAGAAAACACAAAGCCAAGAACAAAAGTATCTCTCTCTCACTCAAGTTTCAAATCGCCAAGTCTCACTCTTCCCACAAGTTCAGTTGAAAACAAGGTTCTACACTTAAGATCAGAACTAAACCCCAATGAATCGAAAGAAAGTATTAAGAGATTTAGGCACCAATGACTTTACCACCACGAAATTTATTTCTCTTCAGCTAATGGATTACTCTTGACTTTTCTCTTCTTTTTTTTTGATTTGGATCAGAGATCTCTTTTCTTTTCTTTTTTTTGATTTGCAGGGTTGGCTCAGCTGGCTTACAACAGATAGAAAGATAAGAGAAGTTTTGATGGAATGAATGATCTGAGTAGTCAAAAATCGCAGACCCAACTGAAGTGGCTCTGATACCACTTGGTGTAAACCGGATAGACTGTAACTCCCCTCGATCTCTTGTAGGTGGGTAAATGCTTTGATAATCCTTGCAAACAGAGAATCAAAGACTCGATCTGTATCACATGTGGGTAGATGATGATGATGGACTTTGCTAAAGAGCTATGGATTGCTCGTAAGCTGTTTTATACTCAAAGACACAAGATCACCTTGTATTGTCTAAGATGAGATTCACAAAGAATTCCTTCCTTTATGAGATCAATGTTCCTTGCTGAACAGAAAGCAAGAGATAAAGCAAGCAAAGCTGCTGAAAAATTCTTAGATTCAAAAATTGAGAAAGCAGTCTGCCTCCCTCATGTCTTAAAGAAATGACAAAACCCTAAGTAAAACCAAGATGGTTTAATTCTAATTCTAATTCTAATTTAATCCTAAACCCAACGAAATTGGTTTATTTAAAATCCTAATTGTCTTTGGTTTAAATTAAATGAAAGCCCAATAACCAAAGCCCTTACAGTGTATTTAAATTAAACCAACAGGCTGTTTATCTTGATCTCCTTGTCTTGATCCAAGACCCACGATTTTGGCTATCTCCTGAGCCTCTCCTCTTGTTTCTCAGCCTTGATCTAGTAGTTGGTTCACTCCACACACTGGTTGGCTCACATGATGTCTCCTCTGGTTCTGGTTCTCTTGAGTATCCTCACTTCACATCTCTCTTGGTCTCATCACTTGGCTCATCCTCATCAGTCTCACTCAGCTCCTTCTATGTCTCTGGTCATGGCTACAGAAACAGTAGGAACAGTCTTGATATAGAGAGAATGGATACCAAGAGGGCAGATGAGTGTGTGACAAAGAAGAATGGGATGAGTTGATTAAGCATGTGTATGCTTTGGCTACGACGGTCACGGAGTGCTCTGCCAAGCATCCACATCTAAACCCATCATCATTGACTCTGGAGCAACACACCACATGATCAGTGACAAGAGACTAATCAGTGAGGTTAAAGCAGCAACAGGAGTGTCATGATGCCAATGGTACCAGGATCCCATAGAAGAAGTGGAA
>CM028702.1:383372-410230 GCA_016771965.1 Brassica carinata | reverse complement strand
TGGAATCACCAGATTCAAAGTGGGATAACTTCATGCCAACTCCTATGAGATTTATTCAACTTCCTGGTGATTCTCCACCACTTTATGTATCCAAATCAAGCTTTACAAAGTGATTCATCCTGGTTTGATTGGAACCACGAAGAAGCTGTGCTATTCCCAACCGAAACCGAATCACCAGATTCAAAGTGGGATAACTTCATGCCAACTCCAATGAGATTTATTCAACTTCCTGGTGATTCTCCACCACTTTATGTATCAAATCAAGCTTCTACAAAGAGATTCATCCTGGTTTGATTAACGACGAAGAAGCTGTGCTATTCCCAAACCGGAAACCGAATCACCAGATTCAAAGTGGGATAACTTTTCATGCCAACTCCAATGAGATTTATTCAACTTCCTGGTGATTCTCCACCACTTTATGTATCCAAATCATGCTTCTTACAAAGAGATTCATCCTGGTTTGATTGAACGACGAAGAAGTGTGCTATTCCCAAACTGGAAACCGAATCACCGATTGAAAGTGGGATAACTTCATGCCAACTCCAATGAGATTTATTCTACTTCCTGGTGATTCTCCACCACTTTATGTATCAAATCAAGCTTCACAAAGTGATTCATCCTGGTTTGATTGGAACGACAAGAAGCTGTGCTATTCCCAACCGGGAAACTGGAATCACCTGATTTGAAAGGGATAACTTCTTCATGCCAACTCCTATGAGATTTATTAAACTTCCTGGTGATTCTCCACCACTTTATGTATCCAAATCAAGCTTTTCACAAAGTGATTCATCCTGGTTTGATTAGAACGACGAAGAAGTGTGCTATTCCCAACCGGGAAACTGGAATCACCGATTTGAAAGTGGATAACTTCTTCATCCCAACTCCTATGAGATTAATTCAACTTCCTGGTGATTCTCCACCACTTTATGTATCAAATCAAGCTTCTCAAAAGTGATTCATCCTGGTTTGATTGAACGACGAAGAAGCTGTGCTATTCCCAAACTGGAAACCGAATCACCGATTGAAAGTGGGATAACTTCATGCCAACTCCTATGATTTATTCAACTTCCTGGTGATTCTCCACCACTTTATGTATCCAAATCATGCTTCTCACAAAGTGATTCATCCTGGTTTGATTGGAACGACGAAGAAGCTGTGCTATTCCCAAACCGGAAACTGGAATCACCTGATTTGAAAGTGGGATAACTTCTTCATGCCAACTCCTATGAGATTTATTCTACTTCCTGGTGATTCTCCACCACTTTATGTATCCAAATCATGCTTCTCACAAAGTGATTCATCCTGGTTTGATTGAACGACGAAGAAGCTGTGCTATTCCCAAACCGGGAAACCTGAATCACTGATTTGAAAGTGGGATAACTTCTTCATGCCAACTCCTATGAGATTTATTCAACTTCCTGGTGATTCTCCACCACTTTATGTATCCAAATCAAGCTTCTTACAAAGTGATTCATCCTGGTTTGATTAGAACGACGAAGAAGCTGTGCTATTCCCAAACTGGAAACCGAATCACCGATTTGAAAGTGGGATAACTTCTTCATGCCAACTCCTATGAGATTTATTCAACTTCCTGGTGATTCTCCACCACTTTATGTATCCAAATCAAGCTTCTCACAAAGTGATTCATCCTGGTTTGATTGAACGACGAAGAAGCTGTGCTATTCCCAAACCGGAAACTGGAATCACCTGATTGAAAGTGGGATAACTTCTTCATGCCAACTCCTATGAGATTAATTCAACTTCCTGGTGATTCTCCACCACTTTATGTATCCAAATCAAGCTTTACAAAGTGATTCATCCTGGTTTGATTGGAACGACGAAGAAGCTGCTATTCCCAACCGGGAACCGAATCACCTCGATTTGAAAGTGGGATAACTTCTTCATGCCAACTCCTATGAGATTTATTCTACTTCCTGGTGATTCTCCACCACTTTATGTATCCAAATCAAGCTTCACAAAGTGATTCATCCTGGTTTGATTGGAACCACGAAGAAGCTGTGCTATTCCCAACCGAAACTGAATCACCGATTTGAAAGTGGGATAACTTCTTCCTGCCAACTCCTATGAGATTTATTCAACTTCCTGGTGATTCTCCACCACTTTATGTATCCAAATCAAGCCTCTTACAAAGTGATTCATCCTGGTTTGATTAGAACGACGAAGAAGCTGTGCTATTCCAAACCGAAACCGAATCACCGATTTGAAAGTGGGATAACTTCTTCATGCCAACTCCTATGAGATTTATTCAACTTCCTGGTGATTCTCCACCACTTTATGTATCCAAATCAAGCTTCTACAAAGTGATTCATCCTGGTTTGATTGGAACGACGAAGAAGCTGTGCTATTCCCAACCGGGAAACCGAATCACCTGATTGAAAGTGGGATAACTTCTTCATGCCAACTCCTATGAGATTTATTCAACTTCCTGGTGATTCTCCACCACTTTATGTATCCAAATCAAGCTTCTTACACAGTGATTCATCCTGGTTTGATTGGAACGACGAAGAAGCTGTGCTATTCCAAACCGAAACTGGAATCACCTGATTTGAAAGTGGGATAACTTCTTCATGCCAACTCCTATGAGATTTATTCAACTTCCTGGTGATTCTCCACCACTTTATGCATCCAAATCAAGCTTCTCACAAAGTGATTCATCCTGGTTTGATTGGAACGACGAAGAAGCTGTGCTATTCCCAACCGGGAACCGAATCACCAGATTGAAAGTGGGATAACTTCTTCCTGCCAACTCCTATGAGATTTATTCAACTTCCTGGTGATTCTCCACCACTTTATGTTTCCAAATCAAGCTTCTCAAAAAGTGATTCATCCTGGTTTGATTGAAACGACGAAGAAGCTGTGCTATTCCCAAACTGGGAACCTGAATCACCGATTTGAAAGGGATAACTTCTTCATGCCAACTCCTATGAGATTTATTCAACTTCCTGGTGATTCTCCACCACTTTATGCATCCAAATCAAGCTTCTCACAAAGTGATTCATCCTGGTTTGATTGGAACGACGAAGAAGCTGTGCTATTCCCAACCGGGAACCTGGAATCACCAGATTTGAAAGTGGGATAACTTCTTCCTGCCAACTCCTATGAGATTTATTCAACTTCCTGGTGATTCTCCACCACTTTATGTTTCCAAATCAAGCTTCTCAAAAAGTGATTCATCCTGGTTTGATTGAAACGACGAAGAAGCTGTGCTATTCCCAAACTGGGAACCTGAATCACCGATTTGAAAGGGATAACTTCTTCATGCCAACTCCTATGAGATTAATTCAACTTCCTGGTGATTCTCCACCACTTTATGTATCCAAATCAAGCTTCTTACAAAGTGATTCATCCTGGTTTGATTGGAACGACGAAGAAGCTGTGCTATTCCCAACCGGGAAACTGGAATCACCTGATTTGAAAGTGGGATAACTTCTTCATGCCAACTCCTATGAGATTTATTCTACTTCCTGGTGATTCTCCACCACTTTATGTATCCAAATCATGCTTCTCACAAAGTGATTCATCCTGGTTTGATTGGAACGACGAAGAAGCTGTGCTATTCCCAACCGGGAACCGAATCACCAGATTGAAAGTGGGATAACTTCTTCATGCCAACTCCTATGAGATTTATTCAACTTCCTGGTGATTCTCCACCACTTTATGTATCCAAATCAAGCTTCTTACAAAGTGATTCATCCTGGTTTGATTGGAACGACGAAGAAGCTGTGCTATTCCCAAACTGGGAAACTGGAATCACCAGATTTGAAAGTGGGATAACTTCTTCATGCCAACTCCTATGAGATTTATTCAACTTCCTGGTGATTCTCCACCACTTTATGTATCCAAATCAAGCTTCACAAAGTGATTCATCCTGGTTTGATTGGAACGACGAAGAAGCTGTGCTATTCCCAAACTGGGAACCTGGAATCACCAGATTTGAAAGTGGGATAACTTCTTCATGCCAACTCCTATGAGATTTATTCAACTTCCTGGTGATTCTCCACCACTTTATGTTTCCAAATCAAGCTTCTCAAAAAGTGATTCATCCTGGTTTGATTGAAACGACGAAGAAGCTGTGCTATTCCCAAACTGGGAACCTGGAATCACCAGATTTGAAAGTGGGATAACTTCTTCATGCCAACTCCTATGAGATTAATTCAACTTCCTGGTGATTCTCCACCACTTTATGTATCCAAATCAAGCTTCTTACAAAGTGATTCATCCTGGTTTGATTGGAACGACGAAGAAGCTGTGCTATTCCCAAACTGGGAAACTGGAATCACCTGATTTGAAAGTGGGATAACTTCTTCATGCCAACTCCTATGAGATTTATTCTACTTCCTGGTGATTCTCCACCACTTTATGTATCCAAATCATGCTTCTCACAAAGTGATTCATCCTGGTTTGATTGGAACGACGAAGAAGCTGTGCTATTCCCAACCGGGAACCGGAATCACCAGATTTGAAAGTGGGATAACTTCTTCATGCCAACTCCTATGAGATTTATTCAACTTCCTGGTGATTCTCCACCACTTTATGTATCCAAATCAAGCTTCACAAAGTGATTCATCCTGGTTTGATTGGAACGACGAAGAAGTCTGTGCTATTCCAAACCGGGAAACTGGAATCACCTGATTTGAAAGTGGGATAACTTCTTCATGCCAACTCCTATGAGATTTATTCTACTTCCTGGTGATTCTCCACCACTTTATGTATCCAAATCATGCTTCTCACAAAGTGATTCATCCTGGTTTGATTGAACGACAAGAAGCTGTGCTATTCCCAACCGGGAAACTGGAATCACCTGATTTGAAAGTGGAATAACATCTTCCTGCCAACTCCTATGAGATTTATTCAACTTCCTGGTGATTCTCCACCACTTTATGTATCCAAATCAAGCCTCTTACAAAGTGATTCATCCTGGTTTGATTAGAACGACGAAGAAGCTGTGCTATTCCCAAACCGAAACCGAATCACCTGATTTGAAAGTGGGATAACTTCTTCATGCCAACTCCTATGAGATTTATTCTACTTCCTGGTGATTCTCCACCACTTTATGTATCAAATCAAGCTTCACAAAGTGATTCATCCTGGTTTGATTGGAACGACGAAGAAGCTGTGCTATTCCCAAACTGGGAAACTGGAATCACCTGATTTGAAAGTGGGATAACTTCTTCATGCCAACTCCTATGAGATTTATTCAACTTCCTGGTGATTCTCCACCACTTTATGTTTCCAAATCAAGCTTCTCACAAAGTGATTCATCCTGGTTTGATTGAAACGACGAAGAAGCTGTGCTATTCCCAAACTGGGAAACTGGAATCACCTGATTTGAAAGTGGGATAACTTCTTCATGCCAACTCCTATGAGATTTATTCTACTTCCTGGTGATTCTCCACCACTTTATGTATCCAAATCATGCTTCTCACAAAGTGATTCATCCTGGTTTGATTGGAACGACGAAGAAGCTGTGCTATTCCCAACCGGGAAACTGGAATCACCGATTTGAAAGGGATAACTTCTTCATGCCAACTCCTATGAGATTTATTCAACTTCCTGGTGATTCTCCACCACTTTATGTATCCAAATCAAGCTTCTTACAAAGTGATTCATCCTGGTTTGATTGAACGACGAAGAAGCTGTGCTATTCCCAAACTGGAAAACTGGAATCACCTGATTTGAAAGTGGGATAACTTCTTCATACCAACTCCTATGAGATTTATTCTACTTCCTGGTGATTCTCCACCACTTGATTATCCACAAAGTGATTCATCCTGGTTTGATTGGAACGACGAAGAAGCTGTGCTATTCCCAAACTGGGAAACTGGAATCACCTGATTTGAAAGTGGGATAACTTCTTCATGCCAACTCCTATGAGATTTATTTAACTTCCTGGTGATTCTCCACCACTTTATGTTTCCAAATCAAGCTTCTTACAAAGTGATTCATCCTGGTTTGATTGGAACGACGAAGAAGCTGTGCTATTCCCAAACTGGAAACCTGGAATCACCAGATTTGAAAGTGGGATAACTTCTTCATGCCAACTCCTATGAGATTTATTCTACTTCCTGGTGATTCTCCACCACTTTATGTATCCAAATCATGCTTCTCACAAAGTGATTCATCCTGGTTTGATTGGAACGACGAAGAAGCTGTGCTATTCCCAAACTGGGAAACTGGAATCACCGATTGAAAGTGGGATAACTTCATGCCAACTCCTATGAGATTTATTCAACTTCCTGGTGATTCTCCACCACTTTATGTTTCCAAATCAAGCTTCTCAAAAAGTGATTCATCCTGGTTTGATTGAACGACGAAGAAGCTGTGCTATTCCCAACCGGGAACCGAATCACCAGATTTGAAAGTGGGATAACTTCTTCATGCCAACTCCTATGAGATTTATTCAACTTCCTGGTGATTCTCCACCACTTTATGTATCCAAATCAAGCTTCTTACACAGTTATTCATCCTGGTTTGATTGGAACGACGAAGAAGCTGTGCTATTCCCAACCGGAAACCGAATCACCGATTCAAAGTGGGATAACTTCTTCATGCCAACTCCTATGAGATTTATTCAACTTCCTGGTGATTCTCCACCACTTTATGCATCCAAATCAAGCTTCACAAAGTGATTCATCCTGGTTTGATTGGAACGACGAAGAAGCTGTGCTATTCCCAACCGGAAACCGAATCACCGATTCAAAGTGGGATAACTTCTTCCTGCCAACTCCTATGAGATTTATTCAACTTCCTGGTGATTCTCCACCACTTTATGTTTCCAAATCAAGCTTCTCAAAAAGTGATTCATCCTGGTTTGATTGAAACGACGAAGAAGCTGTGCTATTCCCAACCGGGAACCGAATCACCGATTGAAAGTGGGATAACTTCTTCATGCCAACTCCTATGAGATTTATTTAACTTCCTGGTGATTCTCCACCACTTTATGTTTCCAAATCAATCTTCTCAAAAAGTGATTCATCCTGGTTTGATTGAACGACGAAGAAGTGTGCTATTCCCAACCGGGAACCGAATCACCGATTGAAAGTGGGATAACTTCTTCATGCCAACTCCTATGAGATTTATTCAACTTCCTGGTGATTCTCCACCACTTTATGTATCCAAACAAGCTTCTTACAAAGTGATTCATCCTGGTTTGATTGGAACCATCAAGAAGCTGTGCTATTCCCAAACCGGAAACCGAATCACCGATTGAAAGTGGGATAACTTCTTCATGCCAACTCCTATGAGATTTATTCAACTTCCTGGTGATTCTCCACCACTTTATGTATCCAAATCATGCTTCTCACAAAGTGATTCATCCTGGTTTGATTGGAACGACGTAAGAAGCTGTGCTATTCCCAAACCGAAACCGAATCACCTGATTCAAAGTGGGATAACTTCTTCCTGCCAACTCCTATGAGATTTATTCAACTTCCTGGTGATTCTCCACCACTTTATGTTTCCAAATCAAGCTTCTCAAAAGTGATTCATCCTGGTTTGATTGAACGACGAAGAAGTCGTGCTATTCCCAACCGAAACCGAATCACCGATTGAAAGTGGGATAACTTCTTCATGCCAACTCCTATGAGATTAATTCAACTTCCTGGTGATTCTCCACCACTTTATGTATCCAATCAAGCTTCTTACAAAGTGATTCATCCTGGTTTGATTGAACGACGAAGAAGTTGTGCTATTCCCAACCGGGAACCGGAATCACCGATTTGAAAGTGGGATAACTTCTTCATGCCAACTCCTATGAGATTAATTCAACTTCCTGGTGATTCTCCACCACTTGATTATCCACAAAGTGATTCATCCTGGTTTGATTGAACGACGAAGAAGTCTGGCTATTCCCAAACCGGAAACCGGAATCACCGATTTGAAAGTGGGATAACTTCTTCATGCCAACTCCTATGAGATTTATTCAACTTCCTGGTGATTCTCCACCACTTTATGTATCCAAATCAAGCTTCTACAAAGTGATTCATCCTGGTTTGATTGGAACGATTTAAGAAGCTGTGCTATTCCCAAACCGAAACTGGAATCACCGATTCGAAAGTGGGATAACTTCTTCATGCCAACTCCTATGAGATTTATTCTACTTCCTGGTGATTCTCCACCACTTTATGTATCCAAATCATGCTTCACAAAGTGATTCATCCTGGTTTGATTGGAACGACGAAGAAGTCGCGGCTATTCCCAAACTGGAAACCGAATCACTGATTTGAAAGTGGAATAACATCTTCCTGCCAACTCCTATGAGATTTATTCAACTTCCTGGTGATTCTCCACCACTTTATGTATCCAAATCAAGCTTCTCAAAAGTGATTCATCCTGGTTTGATTGAACGACGAAGAAGCTGTCTATTCCCAAACCGAAACCGAATCACCGATTCAAAGTGGGATAACTTCTTCATACCAACTCCTATGAGATTTATTCTACTTCCTGGTGATTCTCCACCACTTGATTATCCACAAAGTGATTCATCCTGGTTTGATTGAACGACGAAGAAGCTGTGCTATTCCCAACCGGGAAACCGGAATCACCGATTTGAAAGTGGATAACTTCTTCATGCCAACTCCTATGAGATTTATTTAACTTCCTGGTGATTCTCCACCACTTTATGTTTCCAAATCAAGCTTCTCAAAAAGTGATTCATCCTGGTTTGATTGAAACGACGAAGAAGCTGTGCTATTCCCAAACCGGGAAACCGAATCACCTGATTTGAAAGTGGGATAACTTCTTCCTGCCAACTCCTATGAGATTTATTCAACTTCCTGGTGATTCTCCACCACTTTATGTATCCAAATCAAGCTTCTTACAAAGTGATTCATCCTGGTTTGATTGGAACGACGAAGAAGCTGTGCTATTCCCAAACCGAAACCGAATCACCTGATTTGAAAGTGGGATAACTTCTTCATACCAACTCCTATGAGATTTATTCTACTTCCTGGTGATTCTCCACCACTTGATTATCCACAAAGTGATTCATCCTGGTTTGATTGGAACGACGAAGAAGCTGTGCTATTCCCAAGCTGGGAAACTGGAATTACCTGATTTGAAAGTGGGATAACTTCTTCATGCCAACTCCTATGAGATTTATTTAACTTCCTGGTGATTCTCCACCACTTTATGTTTCCAAATCAAGCTTCTTACAAAGTGATTCATCCTGGTTTGATTGAACGACGAAGAAGTTGTGCTATTCCCAACCTGGGAACCTGGAATCACCAGATTTGAAAGTGGGATAACTTCTTCCTGCCAACTCCTATGAGATTTATTCAACTTCCTGGTGATTCTCCACCACTTTATGTATCCAAATCAAGCTTCTTACAAAGTGATTCATCCTGGTTTGATTGGAACGACGAAGAAGCTGTGCTATTCCCAACCGGGAACCGGAATCACCGATTTGAAAGTGGGATAACTTCTTCATCCCAACTCCTATGAGATTTATTCAACTTCCTGGTGATTCTCCAACCACTTTATGTATCAAATCAAGCTTCTTACAAAGTGATTCATCCTGGTTTGATTGGAACGACGAAGAAGCTGTGCTATTCCCAACCGGGAAACTGGAATCACCAGATTTGAAAGTGGGATAACTTCTTCATGCCAACTCCTATGAGATTTATTCAACTTCCTGGTGATTCTCCACCACTTTATGTATCCAAATCAAGCTTCTTACAAAGTGATTCATCCTGGTTTGATTGGAACGACGAAGAAGCTGTGCTATTCCCAACACATCAGTCTCCTTCAACATATCCATAGTATACTTCCTTTGAGACATAAACAAACCCTCCTTTGATCTGCATATCTCAATGCCCAGAAAATACTTCATCTCTCCCAAATCCTTGATGTCAAACACAGATTTAAGAAACTCCTTAGTAGCTTGAATCCCTGCCTTATCACTCCCTGTGATAATCAAGTCATCCACATACACTAGAATCACAATGATCCCTGAAGGTCCTGTCAAGGTGAAGAGAGTGTGATCTAATTCAGACTTCCTAAAGCCTCTCCCATTGAGTGTTGTACTCAGCTTCCTCCACTGCTCTAGGTGATTGTTTCAGCCCATATATTGCCTTCTTCAATCTCAAAACATTCCCTGGCTTTACTAGATGCTCAAGACCAGGAGGAGGAAGCATGTATACCTCATCTTCTAGCTCACCTTGTAAGAAAGTGATTCATCCTGGTTTGATTGGAACCACGAAGAAGCTGTGCTATTCCCAACCGGGAAACTGAATCACCTGATTTGAAAGTGGATAACTTCTTCATGCCAACTCCTATGAGATTTATTTAACTTCCTGGTGATTCTCCACCACTTATGTATCCAAATCAAGCTTTACAAAGTGATTCATCCTGGTTTGATTGAACGACGAAGAAGTCTGTGCTATTCCCAACCGGGAAACTGGAATCACCGATTTGAAAGTGGATAACTTCTTCCTGCCAACTCCTATGATTTATTCAACTTCCTGGTGATTCTCCACCACTTTATGTATCAAATCAAGCTTCTACAAAGTGATTCATCCTGGTTTGATTGGAACGACTAAGAAGCTGTGCTATTCCCAACCGGGAAACTGAATCACCTGATTTGAAAGTGGGATAACTTCATGCCAACTCCTATGATTTATTCAACTTCCTGGTGATTCTCCACCACTTTATGTTTCCAAATCAAGCTTTTCACAAAGTGATTCATCCTGGTTTGATTGAACGACGAAGAAGCTGTGCTATTCCCAACCGGGAAACTGAATCACCTGATTTGAAAGTGGATAACTTCTTCATCCCAACTCCTATGATTTATTCAACTTCCTGGTGATTCTCCACCACTTTATGTATCAAATCAAGCTTCTCACAAAGTGATTCATCCTGGTTTGATTGAACGACGAAGAAGCTGTGCTATTCCCAACCGGGAAACCGAATCACCGATTGAAAGTGGGATAACTTCTTCATCCCAACTCCTATGAGATTTATTTAACTTCCTGGTGATTCTCCACCACTTTATGTATCAAATCAAGCTTCACAAAGTGATTCATCCTGGTTTGATTGAACGACGAAGAAGTTGTGCTATTCCCAACCGGGAAACCGGAATCACCGATTTGAAAGTGGATAACTTCTTCATCCCAACTCCTATGAGATTTATTCAACTTCCTGGTGATTCTCCAACCACTTTATGTATCCAAATCAAGCTTCTACAAAGAGATTCATCCTGGTTTGATTGGAACGACTAAGAAGCTGTGCTATTCCCAACCGGGAAACTGAATCACCTGATTTGAAAGTGGATAACTTCTTCATCCCAACTCCTATGAGATTTATTTAACTTCCTGGTGATTCTCCACCACTTTATGTATCAAATCAAGCTTCACAAAGTGATTCATCCTGGTTTGATTGAACGACGAAGAAGTTGTGCTATTCCCAACCGGGAAACTGAATCACCTGATTGAAAGTGGGATAACTTCATGCCAACTCCTATGATTTATTCAACTTCCTGGTGATTCTCCAACCACTTTATGTATCCAAATCAAGCTTCTAACAACACTCTTAGTATTGTTGCCTTATCAGATGGAGCTTGAGACAAATCCTTCAGATTTTCCCACCTTTTCTTCATAATAACCTTTTGTTTCAACAAACTTCACTTCTCTAGATACCATCACTCTCCTTGCTTCAGATCATAGCACTTGTACCCCTTCTCGAGTGATAGAGTAACCAATGAACATAGCCTTAGTACTTTTGCCTCCAGCTTGTTTCTCTGCTCTCCTGGAACCATGACATAGCACACACACCCAAAGACACGTAGATGATCAATGACAGGTTTGCTCTTGTTCAATACCTCAAATGGAGATAGATTCTTCAATATCTTGTTGGAACCCTGCTGATGAGATAGCAAGCAACTGACAAAGATCACTCCAAAACGCTTTGGGACATTTGCATGAAACATCATCGATCTAGCAACCTCCATCAAGTGCCTGTTCTTCCTCTCAGCTACACCATTCTGCTGTGGTGTATAAGGGCAACTAGTCTGATGCACAATCCCATGCTTGGCTAGATGACTCTTGAAGGCATTGCTGATGTATTCACCTCCATTATCGATCTCAAGCACACCAAAAACACCAAGAACACATCAAGAACACCAAGAACACATCAAGAACACCAAGAACACATCAAGAACACCAAGAACACATCAAGAACACCAAGAACACATCAAGAACACCAAGAACACATCAAGAACACCAAGAACACATCAAGAACACCAAGAACACATCAAGAACACCAAGAACACATCAAGAACACCAAGAACACATCAAGAACACCAAGAACACATCAAGAACACCAAGAACACATCAAGAACACCAAGAACACATCAAGAACACCAAGAACACATCAAGAACACCAAGAACACATCAAGAACACCAAGAACACATCAAGAACACCAAGAACACATCAAGAACACCAAGAACACATCAAGAACACCAAGAACACATCAAGAACACCAAGAACACATCAAGAACACCAAGAACACATCAAGAACACCAAGAACACATCAAGAACACCAAGAACACATCAAGAACACCAAGAACACATCAAGAACACCAAGAACACATCAAGAACACCAAGAACACATCAAGAACACCAAGAACACATCAAGAACACCAAGAACACATCAAGAACACCAAGAACACATCAAGAACACCAAGAACACATCAAGAACACCAAGAACACATCAAGAACACCAAGAACACATCAAGAACACCAAGAACACATCAAGAACACCAAGAACACATCAAGAACACCAAGAACACATCAAGAACACCAAGAACACATCAAGAACACCAAGAACACATCAAGAACACCAAGAACACATCAAGAACACCAAGAACACATCAAGAACACCAAGAACACATCAAGAACACCAAGAACACATCAAGAACACCAAGAACACATCAAGAACACCAAGAACACATCAAGAACACCAAGAACACATCAAGAACACCAAGAACACATCAAGAACACCAAGAACACATCAAGAACACCAAGAACACATCAAGAACACCAAGAACACATCAAGAACACCAAGAACACATCAAGAACACCAAGAACACATCAAGAACACCAAGAACACCTCAAGAACACCTCAAGAACACCAAGAACACATCAAGAACACCAAGAACACATCAAGAACACCAAGAACACATCAAGAACACCAAGAACACATCAAGAACACCAAGAACACATCAAGAACACCAAGAACACATCAAGAACACCAAGAACACCTCAAGAACACCTCAAGAACACCAAGAACACATCAAGAACACCAAGAACACATCAAGAACACCAAGAACACATCAAGAACACCAAGAACACATCAAGAACACCAAGAACACATCAAGAACACCAAGAACACATCAAGAACACCAAGAACACATCAAGAACACCAAGAACACCTCAAGAACACCTCAAGAACACCAAGAACACATCAAGAACACCAAGAACACATCAAGAACACCAAGAACACATCAAGAACACCAAGAACACATCAAGAACACCAAGAACACATCAAGAACACCAAGAACACATCAAGAACACCAAGAACACCTCAAGAACACCTCAAGAACACCAAGAACACATCAAGAACACCAAGAACACATCAAGAACACCAAGAACACATCAAGAACACCAAGAACACATCAAGAACACCAAGAACACCTCAAGAACACCTCAAGAACACCTCAAGAACACCTCAAGAACACCAAGAACACATCAAGAACACCAAGAACACATCAAGAACACCAAGAACACATCAAGAACACCAAGAACACATCAAGAACACCAAGAACACATCAAGAACACCAAGAACACATCAAGAACACCAAGAACACATCAAGAACACCAAGAACACATCAAGAACACCAAGAACACATCAAGAACACCAAGAACACATCAAGAACACCAAGAACACATCAAGAACACCAAGAACACATCAAGAACACCAAGAACACATCAAGAACACCAAGAACACCTCAAGAACACCTCAAGAAACTCAGATTTGAAAATCATAATCAAACACACTCTCCCTTTATGAACCTGGCTCGATACCATAAACACTTTTGTGTTTGTAGTGTGTTTAATAATTAATCTGTGTGATTTGTATAATGTTTAGGAGATTAAGAGTTCTAGAGAGAATAAGAACAAGAGAGAGAGACTCAAAACTCCATTAAATTATTTAATGTATCAGATACAAACTATATAAGAAGAGATAAGGCTGATTAAGTGAATTTCGAAATCCATAAGCATGTGGAGTCAAAGGACAGGCTGGAACTCCTTTAAATCACTTGGCTGTGCTTTCACATGCTTGCACTAGTGTAAAAGCATCCTCTCCTTTCCAGCATCATACAGGCTGTCAAAGTGCTCCCTTATCCTTCCTTATCCTCCCTTATCCTCTTTGGTCGAGTTTACCCTCCTCTCTTCACTAAGTTACCTTCTCATCCCATCAGATAACTTCCCTCAAGTAGTTACCGTGGTTAAAATAAAGTTACCACAGTAAAACTCTAAAGTTAACACTTCCTGATCACCAACTTAACAACTGACAGTCCAAATACTCTTCCTCTATCAATGTATCTTCTCTCTATCCTCTCATCTCAACAACACAGTGATTCATCCTGGTTTGATTGGAACGACGAAGAAGCTGTGCTATTCCCAAACAGGGAAACTGGAATCACCTGATTTGAAAGTGGGATAACTTCTTCATCCCAACTCCTATGAGATTTATTCAACTTCCTGGTGATTCTCCAACCACTTTATGTATCAAATCAAGCTTCTTACAAAGTGATTCATCCTGGTTTGATTGGAACGACGAAGAAGCTGTGCTATTCCCAACCGGGAAACCGGAATCACCAGATTGAAAGTGGGATAACTTCTTCATGCCAACTCCTATGAGATTTATTCAACTTCCTGGTGATTCTCCACCACTTTATGTATCCAAATCATGCTTCTACAAAGTGATTCATCCTGGTTTGATTGGAACGACGAAGAAGTCTGGCTATTCCCAACCGGGAAACTGGAATCACCTGATTTGAAAGTGGGATAACTTCTTCATGCCAACTCCTATGAGATTTATTCAACTTCCTGGTGATTCTCCACCACTTTATGTTTCCAAATCAAGCTTCTCAAAAAGTGATTCATCCTGGTTTGATTGAAACGACGAAGAAGTCTGGCTATTCCCAACCGGGAACCGGAATCACCGATTTGAAAGTGGGATAACTTCTTCATGCCAACTCCTATGAGATTTATTCAACTTCCTGGTGATTCTCCACCACTTTATGTATCAAATCAAGCTTACAAAGTGATTCATCCTGGTTTGATTGGAACGACGAAGAAGTCTGTGCTATTCCAAACCGGGAAACCGGAATCACCGATTTGAAAGTGGGATAACTTCTTCATGCCAACTCCTATGAGATTTATTCAACTTCCTGGTGATTCTCCACCACTTTATGTATCCAAATCAAGCTTCACAAAGTGATTCATCCTGGTTTGATTGAACGACGAAGAAGCTGCTATTCCCAAACCGGGAACCGGAATCACCGATTTGAAAGTGGGATAACTTCTTCATGCCAACTCCTATGAGATTTATTCAACTTCCTGGTGATTCTCCACCACTTTATGTATCCAAATCAAGCTTCTCACAAAGTGATTCATCCTGGTTTGATTAGAACGACGAAGAAGCTGTGCTATTCCCAAACCGAAAACCGGAATCACCAGATTTGAAAGTGGGATAACTTCTTCATGCCAACTCCTATGAGATTTATTCAACTTCCTGGTGATTCTCCACCACTTTATGTATCCAAATCAAGCTCTTACAAAGTGATTCATCCTGGTTTGATTGGAACGACGAAGAAGTCGCGGCTATTCCCAACCGGGAAACCGGAATCACCTGATTTGAAAGTGGGATAACTTCTTCATGCCAACTCCTATGAGATTTATTCAACTTCCTGGTGATTCTCCACCACTTTATGTATCCAAATCAAGCTTCTACAAAGTGATTCATCCTGGTTTGATTGGAACGACTAAGAAGCTGTGCTATTCCCAAACCGGGAACCGAATCACCGATTGAAAGTGGGATAACTTCTTCATGCCAACTCCTATGAGATTTATTCAACTTCCTGGTGATTCTCCACCACTTTATGTATCCAAATCAAGCTTACAAAGTGATTCATCCTGGTTTGATTGGAACGACTAAGAAGCTGTGCTATTCCCAAACCGGGAAACTGAATCACCGATTTGAAAGTGGGATAACTTCTTCATGCCAACTCCTATGAGATTTATTCAACTTCCTGGTGATTCTCCACCACTTTATGTATCCAAATCAAGCTTCTACAAAGTGATTCATCCTGGTTTGATTGGAACGACGAAGAAGTCTGGCTATTCCCAAACCGGGAAACTGGAATCACCGATTCAAAGTGGATAACTTCTTCATGCCAACTCCTATGAGATTTATTCAACTTCCTGGTGATTCTCCACCACTTTATGTATCCAAATCAAGCTTCTCAAAAGTGATTCATCCTGGTTTGATTGAACGACGAAGAAGCTGTGCTATTCCCAAACCGGGAACCGGAATCACCTGATTGAAAGTGGGATAACTTCTTCATGCCAACTCCTATGAGATTTATTCAACTTCCTGGTGATTCTCCACCACTTTATGTATCCAAATCAAGCTTCTTACAAAGTGATTCATCCTGGTTTGATTGGAACGACGAAGAAGTGTGCTATTCCCAAACCGGGAAACTGGAATCACCTGATTTGAAAGTGGGATAACTTCTTCATGCCAACTCCTATGAGATTTATTCAACTTCCTGGTGATTCTCCACCACTTTATGTATCCAAATCAAGCTTCTCACAAAGTGATTCATCCTGGTTTGATTGGAACGACGAAGAAGCTGTGCTATTCCCAACCGGGAAACCGGAATCACCGATTTGAAAGTGGGATAACTTCTTCATGCCAACTCCTATGAGATTTATTCAACTTCCTGGTGATTCTCCACCACTTTATGTATCCAAATCAAGCTTCTTACAAAGTGATTCATCCTGGTTTGATTGAACGACGAAGAAGTTGTGCTATTCCCAAACCGGGAACCGAATCACCTGATTTGAAAGTGGGATAACTTCTTCATCCCAACTCCTATGAGATTTATTCAACTTCCTGGTGATTCTCCACCACTTTATGTATCCAAATCAAGCTTCTTACAAAGTGATTCATCCTGGTTTGATTGGAACGACGAAGAAGCTGTGCTATTCCCAAACTGGAAAACTGGAATCACCAGATTTGAAAGTGGGATAACTTCTTCATGCCAACTCCTATGAGATTTATTCAACTTCCTGGTGATTCTCCACCACTTTATGTATCCAAATCAAGCTTACAAAGTGATTCATCCTGGTTTGATTGGAACGACGAAGAAGTTGTGCTATTCCCAACCGGGAAACTGGAATCACCGATTCAAAGTGGGATAACTCTTCATGCCAACTCCTATGAGATTTATTCAACTTCCTGGTGATTCTCCACCACTTTATGTTTCCAAATCAAGCTTCTCAAAAAGTGATTCATCCTGGTTTGATTGAACGACGAAGAAGTCGCGGCTATTCCCAAACCGGAAACCGAATCACCAGATTCAAAGTGGGATAACTTCTTCATGCCAACTCCTATGAGATTTATTCAACTTCCTGGTGATTCTCCACCACTTTATGTATCAAATCAAGCTTCTACAAAGTGATTCATCCTGGTTTGATTGGAACGACGAAGAAGTCGTGCTATTCCAAACCGGGAAACCGGAATCACCGATTTGAAAGTGGGATAACTTCTTCATGCCAACTCCTATGAGATTTATTCAACTTCCGGTGATTCTCCACCACTTTATGTATCCAAATCAAGCTTCTACAAAGTGATTCATCCTGGTTTGATTGGAACGATTTAAGAAGTCGTGCTATTCCCAAACTGGGAAACTGAATCACCTGATTCAAAGTGGGATAACTTCTTCATGCCAACTCCTATGAGATTTATTCAACTTCCTGGTGATTCTCCACCACTTTATGTATCCAAATCAAGCTTACAAAGTGATTCATCCTGGTTTGATTAGAACGACGAAGAAGCTGTGCTATTCCCAACCGGGAAACCGAATCACCGATTTGAAAGTGGGATAACTTCTTCATGCCAACTCCTATGAGATTTATTCAACTTCCTGGTGATTCTCCACCACTTTATGTATCCAAATCAAGCTTACAAAGTGATTCATCCTGGTTTGATTGGAACGACGAAGAAGCCGTGCTATTCCCAACCGGGAAACCGAATCACCGATTTGAAAGTGGGATAACTTCTTCCTGCCAACTCCTATGAGATTTATTCAACTTCCGGTGATTCTCCACCACTTTATGTATCCAAATCAAGCTTTACAAAGTGATTCATCCTGGTTTGATTGGAACGACTAAGAAGCTGTGCTATTCCAAACCGGGAAACCGGAATCACCTGATTGAAAGTGGGATAACTTCTTCATGCCAACTCCTATGAGATTTATTCAACTTCCTGGTGATTCTCCACCACTTTATGTATCCAAATCAAGCTTCTCAAAAGTGATTCATCCTGGTTTGATTGAACGACGAAGAAGCTGCGGCTATTCCCAAACTGGAAAACTGAATCACTTTATGTATCCAAATCAAGCTTACAAAGTGATTCATCCTGGTTTGATTGAACGACGAAGAAGCTGTGCTATTCCAAACAGGGAAACTGGAATCACCTGATTTGAAAGTGGGATAACTTCTTCATGCCAACTCCTATGAGATTTATTCAACTTCCTGGTGATTCTCCACCACTTTATGTATCAAATCAAGCTTCTTAAAAAGTGATTCATCCTGGTTTGGTTAGAACGACGAAGAAGCTGCGGCTATTCCCAAACCGGAAACCGGAATCACCTGATTTGAAAGTGGGATAACTTCTTCATGCCAACTCCTATGAGATTTATTCAACTTCCTGGTGATTCTCCACCACTTTATGTATCCAAATCAAGCTTCTCACAAAGTGATTCATCCTGGTTTGATTAGAACGACGAAGAAGCTGTGCTATTCCCAAACTGGGAAACTGGAATCACCAGATTTGAAAGTGGGATAACTTCTTCATGCCAACTCCTATGAGATTTATTCAACTTCCTGGTGATTCTCCACCACTTTATGTATCCAAATCAAGCTTCTACAAAGTGATTCATCCTGGTTTGATTGGAACGACTAAGAAGCTGTGCTATTCCCAAACCGGGAAACCGAATCACCTCGATTTGAAAGTGGGATAACTTCTTCATGCCAACTCCTATGAGATTTATTCAACTTCCTGGTGATTCTCCACCACTTTATGTTTCCAAATCAAGCTTCTCAAAAAGTGATTCATCCTGGTTTGATTGAAACGACGAAGAAGCTGTGCTATTCCAAACCGGGAACCTGGAATCACCAGATTTGAAAGTGGGATAACTTCTTCATGCCAACTCCTATGAGATTTATTCAACTTCCTGGTGATTCTCCACCACTTTATGTATCCAAATCAAGCTTCTTACAAAGTGATTCATCCTGGTTTGATTGGAACGACGAAGAAGCTGTGCTATTCCCAAACCGGAAACCGGAATCACCGATTGAAAGTGGGATAACTTCTTCATGCCAACTCCTATGAGATTTATTCAACTTCCTGGTGATTCTCCACCACTTTATGTATCCAAATCAAGCTTCTACAAAGTGATTCATCCTGGTTTGATTGAACGACGAAGAAGTCGTGCTATTCCCAACCGGAAACCGAATCACCTGATTTGAAAGTGGGATAACTTCTTCATGCCAACTCCTATGAGATTTATTCAACTTCCTGGTGATTCTCCACCACTTTATGTATCCAAATCAAGCTTCTTACAAAGTGATTCATCCTGGTTTGATTGGAACGACGAAGAAGTCTGGCTATTCCCAACCGGGAACCGGAATCACCGATTTGAAAGGGATAACTTCTTCATGCCAACTCCTATGAGATTTATTCAACTTCCTGGTGATTCTCCACCACTTTATGTTTCCAAATCAAGCTTCTCAAAAGTGATTCATCCTGGTTTGATTGAACGACGAAGAAGCTGTGCTATTCCCAACCGGGAACCGAATCACCGATTGAAAGTGGGATAACTTCTTCATGCCAACTCCTATGAGATTTATTCAACTTCCTGGTGATTCTCCACCACTTTATGTATCCAAATCAAGCTTCTTACAAAGTGATTCATCCTGGTTTGATTGGAACGACGAAGAAGTCGTGCTATTCCCAAACTGGAAAACCGGAATCACCGATTGAAAGTGGGATAACTTCTTCATGCCAACTCCTATGAGATTTATTCAACTTCCTGGTGATTCTCCACCACTTTATGTATCCAAATCAAGCTTCTACAAAGTGATTCATCCTGGTTTGATTGGAACGACGAAGAAGCTGTGCTATTCCCAACCGGGAAACCGAATCACCTGATTGAAAGTGGGATAACTTCTTCCGCCAACTCCTATGAGATTTATTCAACTTCCTGGTGATTCTCCACCACTTTATGTATCCAAATCAAGCTTCTCACAAAGTGATTCATCCTGGTTTGATTGAACGACGAAGAAGTCGTGCTATTCCCAACCGGGAACCGAATCACCAGATTTGAAAGTGGGATAACTTCTTCATGCCAACTCCTATGAGATTTATTCAACTTCCTGGTGATTCTCCACCACTTTATGTATCCAAATCAAGCTTCTCACAAAGTGATTCATCCTGGTTTGATTGGAACGACGAAGAAGCTGTGCTATTCCCAACCGGGAAACTGGAATCACCTGATTTGAAAGTGGGATAACTTCTTCATGCCAACTCCTATGAGATTTATTCAACTTCCTGGTGATTCTCCACCACTTTATGTATCCAAATCAAGCTTCACAAAGTGATTCATCCTGGTTTGATTGGAACGACGAAGAAGCTGTGCTATTCCCAAACCGAAACCGGAATCACCGATTTGAAAGTGGGATAACTTCTTCATGCCAACTCCTATGAGATTTATTCAACTTCCTGGTGATTCTCCACCACTTTATGTATCCAAATCAAGCTTCTCACAAAGTGATTCATCCTGGTTTGATTGGAACGATTTAAGAAGCTGTGCTATTCCCAAACCGGGAACCTGGAATCACCTGATTTGAAAGTGGGATAACTTCTTCTGCCAACTCCTATGATTTATTCAACTTCCTGGTGATTCTCCACCACTTTATGTATCCAAATCAAGCTTCTCACAAAGTGATTCATCCTGGTTTGATTGGAACGACGAAGAAGCTGTGCTATTCCCAAACTGGAAAACTGAATCACCTGATTGAAAGTGGGATAACTTCTTCATGCCAACTCCTATGAGATTTATTCAACTTCCTGGTGATTCTCCACCACTTTATGTATCCAAATCAAGCTTCTCACAAAGTGATTCATCCTGGTTTGATTGGAACGACGGAAGCTGTGCTATTCCCAAACCGGAAACCGGAATCACCAGATTTGAAAGTGGGATAACTTCTTCATGCCAACTCCTATGAGATTTATTCAACTTCCTGGTGATTCTCCACCACTTTATGTATCCAAATCAAGCTTCACAAAGTGATTCATCCTGGTTTGATTGGAACGACGAAGAAGCTGGCTATTCCCAAACTGGGAAACCGAATCACCTGATTGAAAGTGGGATAACTTCTTCATGCCAACTCCTATGAGATTTATTCAACTTCCTGGTGATTCTCCACCACTTTATGTATCCAAATCAAGCTTCTCACAAAGTGATTCATCCTGGTTTGATTGGAACGACGGAAGCTGTGCTATTCCCAACCGAAAACCGGAATCACCAGATTTGAAAGTGGGATAACTTCTTCATGCCAACTCCTATGAGATTTATTCAACTTCCTGGTGATTCTCCACCACTTTATGTATCCAAATCAAGCTTCTCAAAAGTGATTCATCCTGGTTTGATTGAACGACGAAGAAGTGTGCTATTCCCAACCGGGAACCTGGAATCACCGATTTGAAAGTGGGATAACTTCTTCATGCCAACTCCTATGAGATTTATTCAACTTCCTGGTGATTCTCCACCACTTTATGTATCCAAATCAAGCTTCTACAAAGTGATTCATCCTGGTTTGATTGGAACGAAGAAGAAGCTGTGCTATTCCAAACTGGAAAACTGGAATCACCAGATTGAAAGTGGGATAACTTCTTCATGCCAACTCCTATGAGATTTATTCAACTTCCTGGTGATTCTCCACCACTTTATGTATCCAAATCAAGCTTCTCAAAAGTGATTCATCCTGGTTTGATTGAACGACGAAGAAGCTGTGCTATTCCCAAACCGGAACCGGAATCACCGATTTGAAAGTGGGATAACTTCTTCATGCCAACTCCTATGAGATTTATTCAACTTCCTGGTGATTCTCCACCACTTTATGTATCCAAATCAAGCTTCTACAAAGTGATTCATCCTGGTTTGATTGGAACGACGAAGAAGCTGTGCTATTCCCAACCGAAAACCGAATCACCGATTTGAAAGTGGGATAACTTCTTCATGCCAACTCCTATGAGATTTATTCAACTTCCTGGTGATTCTCCACCACTTTATGTATCCAAATCAAGCTTCACAAAGTGATTCATCCTGGTTTGATTGGAACGACTAAGAAGCTGTGCTATTCCCAACCGGGAACCTGAATCACCAGATTTGAAAGTGGGATAACTTCTTCATGCCAACTCCTATGAGATTTATTCAACTTCCTGGTGATTCTCCACCACTTTATGTATCCAAATCAAGCTTCACAAAGTGATTCATCCTGGTTTGATTGGAACGACGAAGAAGTTGTGCTATTCCCAACCGGGAACCGAATCACCGATTTGAAAGTGGGATAACTTCTTCATGCCAACTCCTATGAGATTTATTCAACTTCCTGGTGATTCTCCACCACTTTATGTATCCAAATCAAGCTTCTACAAAGTGATTCATCCTGGTTTGATTGGAACGACGAAGAAGCTGTGCTATTCCCAACCGGGAACCGGAATCACCGATTGAAAGTGGGATAACTTCTTCATGCCAACTCCTATGAGATTTATTCAACTTCCTGGTGATTCTCCACCACTTTATGTATCCAAATCAAGCTTCTCACAAAGTGATTCATCCTGGTTTGATTGGAACGACGAAGAAGCTGTGCTATTCCCAACCGGGAACCGAATCACCGATTTGAAAGTGGGATAACTTCTTCATGCCAACTCCTATGAGATTTATTCAACTTCCTGGTGATTCTCCACCACTTTATGTATCCAAATCAAGCTTCACAAAGTGATTCATCCTGGTTTGATTGAACGACGAAGAAGCTGTGCTATTCCCAACCGGGAACCTGGAATCACCAGATTTGAAAGTGGGATAACTTCTTCATGCCAACTCCTATGAGATTTATTCAACTTCCTGGTGATTCTCCACCACTTTATGTATCCAAATCAAGCTTCTTACAAAGTGATTCATCCTGGTTTGATTGGAACGACGAAGAAGCTGTGCTATTCCCAACCGAAAACTGAATCACCGATTTGAAAGTGGGATAACTTCTTCATGCCAACTCCTATGAGATTTATTCAACTTCCTGGTGATTCTCCACCACTTTATGTATCAAATCAAGCTTCTCACAAAGTGATTCATCCTGGTTTGATTGGAACGAAGAAGAAGCTGTGCTATTCCCAAACTGGAAAACTGGAATCACCAGATTTGAAAGTGGGATAACTTCTTCATGCCAACTCCTATGAGATTTATTCAACTTCCTGGTGATTCTCCACCACTTTATGTTTCCAAATCAAGCTTCTCAAAAAGTGATTCATCCTGGTTTGATTGAAACGACGAAGAAGCTGTGCTATTCCCAAACTGGGAACCTGGAATCACCAGATTTGAAAGTGGGATAACTTCTTCATGCCAACTCCTATGAGATTTATTCAACTTCCTGGTGATTCTCCACCACTTTATGTATCCAATCAAGCTTCTTACAAAGTGATTCATCCTGGTTTGATTGGAACGACGAAGAAGCTGTGCTATTCCCAAACTGGAAAACTGGAATCACCAGATTTGAAAGTGGGATAACTTCTTCATGCCAACTCCTATGAGATTTATTCAACTTCCTGGTGATTCTCCACCACTTTATGTATCCAAATCAAGCTTCTCACAAAGTGATTCATCCTGGTTTGATTGAACGACGAAGAAGTCTGGCTATTCCCAAACTGGGAAACCGAATCACCGATTGAAAGTGGATAACTTCTTCATGCCAACTCCTATGAGATTTATTCAACTTCCTGGTGATTCTCCACCACTTTATGTATCCAAATCAAGCTTCTACAAAGTGATTCATCCTGGTTTGATTGAACGACGAAGAAGTCGTGCTATTCCCAAACTGGAAAACTGGAATCACCAGATTTGAAAGTGGGATAACTTCTTCCTGCCAACTCCTATGAGATTTATTCAACTTCCTGGTGATTCTCCACCACTTTATGTATCCAAATCAAGCTTCTTACAAAGAGATTCATCCTGGTTTGATTGGAACGACGAAGAAGTCTGTGCTATTCCCAAACTGGAAAACCGGAATCACCGATTGAAAGTGGGATAACTCTTCATGCCAACTCCTATGAGATTTATTCAACTTCCTGGTGATTCTCCACCACTTTATGTATCCAAATCGCTTCTTACAAAGTGATTCATCCTGGTTTGATTGGAACGACGAAGAAGTTGTGCTATTCCCAAACCGGGAAACTGGAATCACCGATTTGAAAGGGATAACTTCTTCATGCCAACTCCTATGAGATTTATTCAACTTCCTGGTGATTCTCCACCACTTTATGTATCCAAATCAAGCTTCACAAAGTGATTCATCCTGGTTTGATTAGAACGACGAAGAAGTGTGCTATTCCCAACCGGGAACCGAATCACCAGATTTGAAAGTGGGATAACTTCTTCATGCCAACTCCTATGAGATTTATTCAACTTCCTGGTGATTCTCCACCACTTTATGTATCCAAATCAAGCTTCTTACAAAGTGATTCATCCTGGTTTGATTGGAACGACGAAGAAGCTGTGCTATTCCCAACCGAAAACCGAATCACCTGATTCAAAGTGGGATAACTTCTTCATGCCAACTCCTATGAGATTTATTCAACTTCCTGGTGATTCTCCACCACTTTATGTATCCAAATCAAGCTTCACAAAGTGATTCATCCTGGTTTGATTGAACGACGAAGAAGCTGTGCTATTCCCAAACTGGAAAACTGGAATCACCAGATTTGAAAGTGGGATAACTTCTTCATGCCAACTCCTATGAGATTTATTCAACTTCCTGGTGATTCTCCAACCACTTTATGTATCAAATCAAGCTTCTTACAAAGTGATTCATCCTGGTTTGATTGGAACGACGAAGAAGCTGTGCTATTCCCAAACTGGAAAACTGGAATCACCTGATTTGAAAGTGGGATAACTTCTTCATGCCAACTCCAATGAGATTTATTCAACTTCCTGGTGATTCTCCACCACTTTATGTATCCAAATCAAGCTTCTCACAAAGTGATTCATCCTGGTTTGATTGGAACGATTTAAGAAGCTGTGCTATTCCCAACCGGGAAACCGAATCACCTGATTTGAAAGTGGATAACTTCATGCCAACTCCTATGAGATTTATTTAACTTCCTGGTGATTCTCCACCACTTTATGTATCCAAATCAAGCTTCACAAAGTGATTCATCCTGGTTTGATTGAACGACAAGAAGCTGTGCTATTCCCAACCGGGAAACTGGAATCACCAGATTTGAAAGTGGGATAACTTCTTCATGCCAACTCCTATGAGATTTATTCAACTTCCTGGTGATTCTCCACCACTTTATGTATCCAAATCAAGCTTCTTACAAAGTGATTCATCCTGGTTTGATTAGAACGACGAAGAATCTGTGCTATTCTGGTGCGGCCCTGGATAGGCTGTCTAGTCCCTGAATCACTTGAAGGGGCGTGGGTGAAAGGATCAAGAGATTGTAGGTTTCTTGGATGGCGGATGGACTTCACCTTCGAGCCATGGATTGCTCAGAGGTTGTTTATGCTACTCCTGAGACACAGGGCCCTGCTTGATGTCTAGGATGGATCACAGAAGATTAACTCTCCCTTAGTGTGATATAAACGTTCACCACTTGTGAACAAAGGAGACAGTGTCGTCTCAAGACTGGTTTGCACCAAAAAGAAGTTTATTGATAAAAAGAATGATTCAAAGTTACATGGACGTGGTGCTGCTGTTTAAAAGCATAAAACATAAAACCCTAAGCCTAAACCAATGTGGTTTAGGAAAACGAAAACCAAATCCTATTGCTAATTGATTTAAAACACCAAACCGACTCCTAATGGGTTTATAAAGCCCAAAACCTCTTGCTAATGAGTTTACATAAATAATAAAACCAAATACACTTAAAATAGACCATAATGGTCGTGCATAATCATATTGAGCCAATCATAAACCAAGCTGGCTTGTCCTTCCACTTTTTGGGCCGATAAAGGCCTTTTTCGAACAACTCTTTCTTGGGCTCGATCCATCTTGTTCCAGGTCCGACCAATCTGCTCCTTATGCTCATTTGGATGATAAAGGTCCTCATCATGTTCCAGTTCCTGCTCTGGTTCTCAATCTTCCATTTCCAACTCACTCGCATATGTCGCTTGACTCAGTCCATTTCTCGACGACTGAATCTCCCATTCCATTTCCTGTCTAACCAGCTTCATCCTATCCATTTCCTTGTCAATCAGGGTTGTCACAGGTCG